>VDFB02370111.1:0-24880 GCA_007258455.2 Sequoia sempervirens
TAAACAACATTAACAACAATAGATAATATCATTTAATAGCTCAACATAATAGGATAATATTGAATAGAATTAGTTGTTTATCAATAATATCAACTATTTGGAGCATGAGATAACTACAACAACATTTCACATTATAAGATAGTCATTGATTTGCAATTTGTAGCAAGCTCTAGGTAAAGGAAAACAAGCACTTAACCATATGGATAAGTAAAACTTAGATCAGTGCCATATATCCATTAGAAGAGTCAAATTTATAAGCATCTAAGGGTTTATGATAGATTTAACACATAACATATAAGATCCTTGATAACATTGCTTTACAATCTCATCAATATGTATTCAAACCCAATACTACTTATCAAATCCTTATATAGAACATATCCACCCACAATCCCATTCAAGCATTTTAATTAATTCCTTGAATTAAAGCTAAAACAAGAATCATACACACCACAACAGTGAGATGAACGAAACAACCCTTGATCATTTTATTCAAAATTCAGATATGCTTGTACAATGGAGAGACATGAGTTTGAATTAATCATATCAATTCAAATGCCATTACTGTCATAAAACATCAAATCTCCATGAATTCAAAAACTACTATAAAATGACTCAAAACCTAAATTGTATTTTCCCTAAAACCATCAGAATTTACAATTTTCTCTGCAACTTCATCTAGACTTGACCAAAATATCTAACTTGCTAACTCATACTTCTGGCCTTGAAATCCTTCTTATAGAAAAAGGAGCAAAAAAGCATCGGGCCAGAAAGTACACGTGTCACCAACCAATTGGACCGCCTTGTGATATTCTAAAAAGTAACAACCCAAAAGATCCCACCCAAGGTGTAAGATAAACACTAGGGTTTTACATGAAGAAAAAGGTAAAACCCCAACCTTAGGCTTTTCCCAAACACCATAGATTACCAAAGACATAAGGAAAGATAAAAATGGAACAAAAAGAGAAATTTTTTGAAGTTCCATCACAAGGAAAGGTCTCCTCCCTTCTTGGTAGTGATAACCTCCTCCACACAGAACCCTTAACAATTATGAATAGAAGAATATAATATTTGAAGAACTCAAAGTTGATTCTCTCCTACCTAATGCAATTATTCATTTTATCCTTACAAACATTTATAGTGATTACTAGAGGCACATAGACCAATTCTTCATAATAGAAGAATTTGATGATACTTTTCCAATGATGGAATTATGAGAAAACCTTAGGTTAAATGAATAATTCCTAGCTAAGTTCTTTAAATCATGTCTAACCGTATAAGAGAAGACCACTGCTATGTGTACTTGGATACCATGGAGAAAGGATCTTTGGGCTCTTCATCAATCATCCTGCCTTAAAACATACCAAAAGTCTCCTAGCAATTAGACATAGGAAGATTTAAGATGACTTAAAAAAAATTTATTGCCAAAGCATAAACTTATGATGACTTAACTAGGCCTAGTACACATTCCTCCCCATTAACCACTTAGACATATGGAAATTAAATGTAATTTTTTTGCTATTTTTAGTCATGTAGGTGTCCAATAAACCACTTGGTGGTGTTTCCCTTCAAGTTTATTTACTTGAATGAAGAGAAAAAGTCCTTTGATTACAATTAGAGAATACATTTGAGGCCTTGGTTGTGTAACTGGTGGACCATAGTCACATTTAACACTTGTTACAAAGTTTGGGAGTTCAAACGTTAAGTAGATTTGATTTGTGATGGACACATTTGGATGGTAGTAATAGTAACTTGTAATCTATCAAGACTTGATTACCTTATAACCTGTGAAATTCTATCTATGAAATGATAGATTAATCATAATGTCACCTTAGGATCACATCACCATGAAAGAACTTCATCCAACATCCTTATGAGTGTAGGTACCACCAAATAGGTATTTGTCAGATTTGTCTTCCTTGAGTGAGGGAAATTTAGGAAGAGAAGAGGAAAGTGAGATATGTAGTATGTCTAAAAGAGGGAGATCAACTAGAGGTCAAAAGATTAAAAGAAAATTTTGTAAACGCATGGAATTTTTTCTTGCTGAAGGGGGGTCATGTTCTTATGATGATGAGAGCATAGGAGATGTCGAGGTGCCCTTGATATACAAACATCTACAGAAAGAATGGGTACCCAAGGAACTTCCTCCAATAAACACTGATTTTTGTGTCAACAAGATGATATATCGCATAGCACCATCGTCATTACATGGTTTGGGCCTATTTTGCATGGACGACATAAGGGTCTATTATGACAAAGTTACTGAATTGATGGAGTATGTCAAACCCTATTATATTTACAAAGATTAGATGCAATTGGTTTGATATACACGAAGTATGTGTAGGTATGCACTGTCAGCAAATTATATACAGCTAAAAGATAAGGATCAAAATAAAGGAGTGGCTATGTACATTGATAGAAGGCCAAAAGCATCAGGGAATATTGCAGTGTTTATAAATAGTACATGACCTAGGTCAACAAATAACCAACCCAATTGCATATTCTAGGCATGTGAGGGAAATTGTGGATTCGTATGTGTGATAAAATCAATAACTACAGGGGAAGAGTTGCTAATCAATTACAATTTGAATCACTTAGTTACAAACACAGTTACTATGGGGGCGATACATACTATGTACCATTTTACCCAACCTCCAATTAATGACTCCAATATACCATTTTATTCTTATGTTTTTTTTCATAAGTCTATTGGTTTCATTTTGGAAATATTTTTTTATATTTAATTTTTGTCATAGTGGGACATTGATCATATGGAGAAGGCTCTGACCTAGAGCATAGATTGCAATGTATCTCCAAGTGCTTCTACTCGACAGGTTTACCTCATTGTAATTGTACAAATTAGATACGAGCAAAATGTTTTATTATTATGTTGTTTTCATAAGTTTATTGGGTTAATTTTGATAAATTTTTTATATTCTTTTTGCAGTCGATTGATCGGGGAAAGGCACCAGTAGTAGATGAGAGCATCCATAGGGAGGTGCAGCCAATATTATGTGATAATGACATTGCTTATTCAACAAACTCTCTTGATATGATAAGGAAGACCCCAAAAAAATACAATGAAGAAATCCTTAAGTTGTTATTCATAGTGCCTCAAACAAATGAGATAAGAGAGAGGGTTAATATATTGACTAAGAGATCACAAAACTTGCAAGTAAGTTGTCATGAGGTCTTTAATTATAACATAAGTTCATTAATGGTTTTATATTTTGTACTCTTTTATGTCATGAACAAAAATATGTGTTGTTTTTATAGGTTTTTTTGCATCCTCATGATGCTCCTAGCCATGATCAGGGTATTGTAAGTGCTGCCCAAGGAGTAGGGGTTGGTAAAAGTGTCCATCTTGATCTTCTTGTGCATACATCACATCATTTGACCCCATCATCTGTGCCTATATTTTTGTCTAAAATGTCGGAAACACATACCATATAGGCATCCGTTAGTGCACCCTCTAGCAGTGAACACGTGCTAGAACATACATCAGGACATGTACCTGGGGATGCATAGGCCACTAGTACTGGTGATATTGTAGCAACATTTCTTGGATCTTCCTGTATTACTAGTACAAGAACATTGCCAGTCACATTTGTGGTGACTGAGGATTTCATTCCCATAAAGATAGAGAAGGTCCCAAGTACTTTAAAATGTTTTAATTATTATTATATATAATCTAATTGAAATTTACTTATTGATCACTCTTTTTAGACTATTGATCACATGATCATTTTGGAGAAAATGATAATTTTTATAAACATCTAAGTGATATTACATTGGAGCTCTTCGGGTCCACCATACGTACACGGTGGAACGCTCAAAATCAAGATTTAAAAGATGAGCTCATTAACCATTTAGTTGTGCTCTTTGTTGGTAAAACATTCAACTGAACCAAGGTCCTTAAGAAAGCTGGTACCTATCTAAACTATGTGAGGGACCAATATAGGTCACATTTAGAGAAGAACAAAAAGTACGAGCATCCCCCCATGATTCCAGAGAGGGAGTGGAAGGACCTGGTGTCGGATGGAAAGGAGAAGGCTGAAAAGGAAAAAGGAAAGACACCATCGGGCCAAGGAAGGTATGTGATACTATCAACAATGTAATTATATACTAATTACTCTTTATTTTTACATAATCTAACATATTTCAAACTTTTCATAGGCTGCCCAACACATTGGAGGCAACAAAAGAAAGACTAGAAAAACATGGGCAACACAAATTTGGCTTTGGAGGTTATATGAAATTAGCCGCACAAATTGTAAGTATCAATAAATGAAATATTGTATCCAAATAATAAATTGAAAACAATTTTGGTTTTATCATACCATAGAAGAAGAATTCATGATCTTATGCAAAAATGTATGGCTCTGAATTCAATAGAGTTCCCATAGAAGAGGACTTGAAGATTTCCTTCCAACAAGGCTATGGAGCCATGGCTGAACACCTAAGAGTCTTGACTAGGAAAACATAATCTTCCACTGCATCTGACATGTAGGTAAATAAACTCAATAAAGTTTATTTAAAATTGAATACTTGTGCAATCTATTCAATATTGATTTCCACCATAAATTAATTACATGCATTTTTATTTTAAACATTCAAGCAATGATAATACTACACATGACATTGGAATGCAACTTGGTGAGGGTGTAGCACAACCTATAGATGAAGGTCATGGTGTGCATCTTGGTACTTTAGAGCATGTAGAGTGTGATCAACATGTTGAGCATGATCAGGCTAGAGAAGATCAGGAACATGATGTGGCCCCATTAGGTAAAGAGGACCACTCTAAATTTCTTTTCAACATATTTAATTGCAATTGGTCTATTAATTAATGTAACCTTTTGTGTTTCAACTATAGAGCATGTAGAGCATGATCAACGTGTTGAGCATGATCATGCTAGAGAAGATCGGGAATATGATGTGGCCCCATCAGATAAAGAGGACCACTCTCATGTTCTTTTAAACATATTTGTATACACCTAAAAATGGTCACATCACATTGTCTAGTAATTAATTAAATATTTTTAATATTTAATTAAAATCTTCGAATTCTATCTGCGTATAAATAAATTTAAATAATTTATTTATATTTCTTCATTCTTTTATTTTGATTAAATAAATAAGTTTATTTAATCATCTTTTCGTATTCATTTCTTAATTAATTAGATAAATATTACAATTTATTTATATTAATTATCATATAATCTTAGTTTGAATATTTTATTCAAATAAAGATTAAAATATTCTTCTTCTTCTAATTTATAATTAAATATTTCAAATATTTAATTAATTACTCTAATTCGATTCATATATCTATTTATAATTAAATATTCATAAAATATTTAATTAATTCTTCTAAATATTTTATATTCTTTTAAAGTCATATCATAATTAAATATCTTAAAATATTTAATTAAAATTTTCCACAGTTTTTAAAATCAAAAATCAAAATTCAATAAACAAAATTAAATAAATTTACTTATTTATTTAATTTAGGGATTATCTTCAACTCTCGAGAAGCAAACGGTCAAAACAGAAAATTTAATTTTCTCTGTTTCTATGCAGGCTTGTTCCTGTGGGTTGAAGACACGAATCCATCCCTCTCTCCAACCTCTCAACCTCTTCCATCTTCTTCTCAACTTCTCCATCTTTCACCATTCAAACCTACCAGACAATCTCACAGCCGTAGATTCTTGCCAGCCGGGATTGTGCCTGAAAAAATCTATAAATATGACTGCCGGGAGCTCCAAATCATATAGAAGTTTTAAGCAAGTAAATTATAGGCAAATTTCATAGCATTCATAGAATTTATAGTACTTTCATAGCATAGAATCATAGCATAATATAGCATAGAATCATGATATCTTCCATTCACAGCCCCTGTGCATAATCCAAGCCCCTATCCATATCCGTTAGCAATTTCATTCCACCAGCATATAGGATAGAGAAGTATTCTTCTTTTTGCATACTCATTCTATAGTAGCCATTTGGAGAAGCTTACATCAAATCTGAGAGCAGCAACTTCAAATTCCTGGAGATAGAGGAAAATGAAATGGCTCTGAGGAAACTTTGTTTTATTTGATTTCAATTTATTTAGATTTCTTTGGTTTAATGTTTCATTTTGTGTTTTTTTTTCAATTAGATTAACCATATAAACAACAACAACACATTTTTGGTGCCCACCGTGTGGCTTTTGCCCCCTTTTTTAATATCTGTTTACAGTTTCTTTTGATAGGTTACAGATAAAAATATCAGAATAGCGCAGGAAACACATCTTCGACATTTTAATACCCAGTTCAGCGCATTTGAGGTCTTTTGCAGTGCCCGTGACAACTTTTGCAGCGCCCGTAACAACTTTTGCAGTGCCCGTGACAACTTTTGCAGTGCCCATAACAACTTTTGCAGTGCCCGTGACAACTTTTGCAGTGCCCATAACAACTTTTGCAGCACCCGTAACAAATTTTGCAGTGCTCATAAGAGATATTGCAGCGCCCGTAATTGATTTTGCAGCGCCCATAAAGTATTTTGCAACGCCTATAATGTTTGTTGCAGCGCAACTTTTAAAAGGCAATATGTTGTAATCTATAATTTTAAAATAGTCTAACTGACTCCGATGCACCCGCGGACAGTTAGTAATTTTTAAGGATAAAACGAACCAATCCTAAGGTAGACACTTAATTTTAAATGAAGCAATCCTAGGATAGACACGTAAACGTAAAATGAAGCAATCCTAGGGTAGGCATTTCACACTTTGTTTTTGGGCTTAAAAAGAATTTTCTGTTTATGTGAAACAACATCTTCACTTAGTTTAGAAAATATTAATTTTGGGCTTAAAATGTATTAGTGATTGCTTTGTCTTTGGTGATAGGCCTATGCTTTCCTCTTAACTGGGTGATCAAAATGCCAAACTCACCTATTTCCCTTTATGCATTTTCTTGTTTTATTAATACCTCTTAGAAGGCCTGCCGTAGTGGGAAAAAGTATTCACCCTACGAGAACGACCTAAGTGGGAACAACTAAAGCCAAGTTTTCCAATCCACTATAATTAAATGCGGATGGTTGATGAAAATCCCATTCGATGGTAGTGTGCATTGATAACCATCCCCAAAGCCTTTGTTCTAAAGGTAGGGAGGTCTCTTGAGGGAGTCTATCATTTGCCGCACCGAACGGAAACCTTACTACGAACCTAGTGTAGTATCTTACCTAGTCAGTTTCTGAACATCATTTTAATCATAGTGTAGGGGAAGGAAGAATCTACCCACAAGATACTCACCATATAACTGCCAAGGATTGTTTGCTCAGGGGATCCGGTATCCACTTCTGTCACTCTGAGTATGCACCTGGAAAAGACAAAAACACGGGCGCCCTTTCGGGGGTGACATGGCTGTGTGAGTCGACACAGTTTTAAGATGTGGGCTGTTGATTGATATGATGACCTACTTGAGAACTAAGAGTGAGTCTGTTTGAAGTGCTTATCATGTGTAAAACCTATTAAAAAACTTTTTGAACAATATTTTGGTTATACACTTGATGTTTAGTATAGGACTTAAGACAACCATTTTACAAAATTGTTTGATGTGTTTTCAATACATTAATTTAGATAAGATCATCCAAAACACTCATTATCACATTGATTAATCTCATGTTAAGAGATTGGAAATCCACAAAGTTTGTAAAGAAATCCATTTCCAAAAGGATTAAGAAGCCAAAGAAACCCCTCAACCACAAGAAACTATTGAAGAAACAACGATTCTTGTATCAAAGTCGAAAAGTTTTACTCAAATATAGAACCTTTCTTCATAGGTATCATGATTGTGTTAGAGGTCTTTCAGATGATTATGCCATAGAACCCTTGTATTCACAAGCTTACTTTCAAAGAAGAGCCCTTTCTCAAAGGCATAACCATAGTCAACGTATTCGTTTCAGTTATATTCCCCAACCCGCAATCGAATATTCTACTCGTCCAAATCAAATTTTGCAATAGAGAACTTAGAATACATTAGGAATCCATTTCAAAATCCATCCTTTTACAAAGCCATGATCAAAATTTCATAAAGTGCAAAATCATCATTTTCATTGATCTTTTGCTTACATTCCCGCTAACAGGATATTCATCCTTTCACTTAGGGAACAACACAAGCTACAAGATTAGAAATTTTGTGTAAGTCATAGAATCTTCATTCTATCCTGACTTTCATATATATCACATAAATTACACTATTTCACTCTTTTGATCAAAAGTAAGTAGAATTTGGAGCAAAACCTATGCTTGTCTTCACGAGATCTCAAAAACAAATGGAAAAAGATGAGGGAGAAACCACTAACAGTAAAATGGGTGACCGTAATGAAAAAGAAGAAGAAACATTTAACCTTGATGAGTTAACAGAAGAAAAGCTTCAAGAAGCAGAACAAGATCCCCAATTCCATAGTCTTATGGAAAGAATTTTAGAACGTAACAAAGAAAAATATTTTCTTTCATTAGCTAATCAAGGAGCTAAGTTGCCTCACACTTTTTACATAGAAGGGATTAAACAAAATCCTGAAACTCCTCCTAATGACTTTAGTGCTCTTAACCAACAGATAAAATAATTACAAGGGCAAATAAAGGAAATGCAAGGAGGTACAACAAAGAAATATGTTTTGGAAGACATATCTCCTTATCCATTTGATAGGAGTCTTCAAATGATCCCATTTCCAAAACATTGCGAAATTCCTAAGTATGATAGGTATAATGGAAAAACTGATCCCATTGACCATGTTAGGGATTTCCCAAACATGAGTCTTGAATTCGCCTATGACGATACTTGATGCAATTATTTCCACGAAGTCTAGGTGTACAATCCATGGAGTGGCTTTCAAAAATCACTCCACCTATCAAAACTTTTGAGGAGTTGATAAATCAGTTTATATCACAATACTCCTACAACATTCAACACCAAATAACAATGCTTGATCTTTGTAAAGTGAAACAAAAAGTAGGAGAACCCTTCACTATGTTCTTGCAAAGGTGGAGAAGCTTATTTGCACGATATTCCCGTCCTATTCCTGAAAAGGAAAAGATGGATATCTTTATCAATAGCCTTGATCCAGAATTAAGTTATAGGCTTAACCTTCATTGTCCTCATAACTTTGAAAAATTGATTGAAAATGCAATCACCATTGAAGGGGCCTTGGTTAAAAGGGGAGTGATAAAACTTGATAATCCAAGTACATCAAATCAAAACAACAATGATAAAACAAGGTTTTGGAACATAAACAAAAATGTTGTCAATGATGGTATAGTGGATGCAAATAATTTACGAATGAGACCATCAGTTTTCAATCTATCAACTTGTGCTCCACGAAACAATCAACAAGGAAATATAACTCAACAAGGAAACAACAATCAACAAGGACAAATTTCCAAGCAAGAAAACATGACCAATCAAAATACCAATCAAAATTGTGGTAATTTCAATAATAATCTTGGCAATGCACAAACATCAAATCCGTCTAGACCTTCATTCTTTTCAAATCAACGGACTTTTACCGCTTTGGGTCAATCTCTTGAGTTTGCTCTCAAGGAGCTTCTTGATAATAAGGTTATCAGCTTACCACCACAAAGAGATTATGAGCCACGAGTCAAACCACCATCATGGAATGACTCGTATTATTGCAATTATCATTGATGTAAGGGTCATAGAACGAACAATTGTCAAGCTTTGAAAAATCTAGTACAAGATTTAATTGACAATGGTACCATTACAATTGAGGGGCATCATACCAATGACGATCATCAAGCATTCAAAGATCCTTTGCCAAACTATCAAAAGGGGGAAACATCAGATACCAAAGCCAAAAGTATACATAATGTTGAAGAAAATATAATCCATCACATCCACACAGATGATCATCGGGTTAATGTTATCAAGATCAAAGGAAAACAAGAATATCAACAGGTTAATGTGACAACACGAGGTCAAGAAAAAGTTGTTCTAAAAGGAAGTTCATCTAAAACAACTATTTCTCCTCCTAGTCAGTATAATCTGGTTGATCAATTGAGAAAAACATTAGCTCAAATATCCATCCTTGAACTTCTCAAAATATCCCCCATACACAAGAATATTTTAGAAGAAGCTCTTGTAAATACAACTGTTGATACTGATTTAGATGTAAACATATTCCTAGCCATGATGGGACATTTGTCTTCCCCCACTTGTCTTTCATTTTTCGACAAAGATGATGCCTCTATGACACATCCACATAATTCCTCGCTCTATCTTGAAGTCATGATCCATAAACATCGAATTAGATGTGTCTTAATAGATGGAGGAGCCGGTTTGAATATTTGTACTTTAAAGTTAATAAATGCCTTAGGAATATCAGAAAATGAAATTGATCCACGAAGGAAGATAACCATTAAGGCATATGATGATGAAGAGGGAGCTTCTAAAGGATTAATATTGCTACCTATCAGAGTGGGACCTGTTGTGAAGAATACATTTTGTCAGGTTCTAGATCGAGATCTTTCTTATAACATACTTTTGGGTCGTCCATGGATTCATGATATGCAAGTAGTACCATCAACATATCATCAATGTATCAAGTTTCCATATGATGGACATGAAATAACTATACAAGCTGATTACAATAGTACCCAAACTTGTTCAAATCTTAGAGTAACTCAAGATGTCTTTGTGCCACACAATAGGGAAGCTCTTGCTATTTCTTCTTCCAATTTACAAGTTCAATTGCAAGAATTGACAAAGAATCTTGATACTAAGCTGAAGTTTAAAGACAAAGGGGTAGGTGAATATTCACTATCTCTCTCTACTTTACCTCCTTCTCCAAGATCACATGGTTTTCCAACTTTATCAAATCAAAAGATTGCAACCGCTTCTACATCTCAAGCTTCCATGCCAATCACAAAGTTTGATGGTAAATTCATTAGAGCTAATACCAGTGAAGAAGAAGCTGAAGATAGGAACATCCTAAATTGGATATACAAAGATGAAGATGACTCTCTCTTACACATTAAGTTGCCTAAAGAACAATATGGTAAGGGGTACACTATCATGCAAAAGATGGGCTATGAAGGGAATGGTCCTATAGGGAAACAAAGAGAAGGAATTGTGGAACCAATTCAACCTATTTCAAAGCATTCAAGTGATAAAACAGGACTTGGATATGGTAAAGATAAAGAAGAATCTACTTCACAGCAAGCACAATTAACTCATGAAGGAGGATCAGTGTCAGATAAATCTCATGAATCAGTTTTCCAATTGCAAAATAGTTCAGATACTGATTCTAATGAATATGAATGGGACACCATTTATAATGATGAATTTTGGAGGGATAAACAAGTTGATACTATACACAAATATGCACCTGTTCTTATCCAAGGAGAAGGCTCAAGGCCTCCACTTGATTTTGTTTTACAAAGCGATCATGACTCAAGTGAGGAAGAATCAGATTCTAGCGCAATTGATGATCAACAGGAAAATACCATCATAGACCTTGTCTACCATGAGGATGATAACCATATCATGACTTTGACAATTCAAGACCTTACCCAACCTAATGATCCTATGCCTTTAGTTTATCCAGAACTTATAGATTGGGACATTGACGCGCCCATCCATATTCCTACATTCCGTGATGATGAGGACATTATAAATTTCCTTTGTTCCTCAAATGAAGAAAACAATTGTTTCATTCAAGAATCTCATACTCATGATTTTGATCAGGAGGGTGTCAAGTCTCTTAGCTCCAAAATAAATGAAATAAAAGATGGATCTATTGGTCAAAACTGAAAAAAGGCAGTGATAGATCAAAACAAGAGAAAAATAAAGAGTGAATCCGACAGTGAAAACCTTTCTGAGGCACTGAAGGATGAAAAACTTGACACTCTTCCCAAGTATCATCATGAAAGATCTTCTATTTTGATCGAACCAACATAATCAATCAACATAAGTACAACAGAACAGCCAAAAGTTTTTCAACTTGCAGCATCATTAATAGTTGAAGAAGTCCTGAAATTCATGGAATTCTTGAAGGAGAATCAAATTAACTTTGCTTGGTCATATGCTGATATGCCAGGGTTAGATCCTAATTTAATAATGCATCATTTATCTATCAAACCTGGGACAAAGCCTGTAAAGCAAAAGCTCAGAAAAATGCATCCACATGTTGCATTATTAGTCAAAGAAGAATTAAAAAAGATTTTGGATGTTGGATTCATTCAAACTATTGATTATGCCGAATGGATTTCCAATATTGTACCTATTTCAAAGCCAGATGGAAGGATCAGAGTTTGTATAGATTTCAGGGATTTAAATAAGGCTTGCCCCAAAGATGATTTTCCTTTGCCCAACATAGACATGATTGTTGACTTAACTGCTGGCCATGCAATGTATTCGTTAATGGATGGATTTTCAGGATACAACCAGATAAAAATTGCACCAGAAGAACAAGATAAAACAGCGTTCACATGTCCTTGGGGTACCTATTGCTGGAATGTAATGCCATTTGGGTTAAAGAATGCTGGAGCCACTTATCAAAGAGCAATGACAACTATTTTTCATGATATGATGCATACATTCATGGAAGATTATGTTGATGATTTACTTGCCAAATCTCATACACGAGATGAACACCTGGAAATCTTATCAAAAATCTTTATCAGAATGGAGAAGTTCAATGTTCGACTAGATCTAAAGAAATGTGTCTTCGGCGTTACATCTGGAAAACTTCTAGGATATATTGTTTCAGAAAAGGGTATAGAGGTTGATCCAGAAAAGGTACAAGCTATAATGGACATGCCTCCACCATGAAATACAAGTCAATTAAGATCCTTGCAAGGAAGATTACAATCCATTAGAAGATTTATAGCTCAACTAGCAGACAAAAGCTTGCCATTTACACATTTATTGCATAAAAATTTCCCATTCAAATGGGATGACAAATGTGAAGCAGCATTCAATCAGATCAAGCAATATCTTACGCATCCACCAGTTTTAATTCCACCTATTCCAAGAGAGCCACTCATACTCTATATTTCAGCAACAGAAGTATCTTTGGGAGCATTGCTAGCATAAGAAGATTCTACAGGGAAAGAAAGGGCCATATATTATATCAACAGAACCTTAACAAGACATGAGTTAAACTATAGTTTTATTGAAAAAGCTTGCCTTGCAATAGTGTTTGCTTCTCAAAAGTGGTGACATTATATGTTGGCTCATACAGTTAAGCTGATAACAAAGATTGATCCATTGAAATACCTATTAAGCAGAGCTACTTTAACAGGAAGACTTGCAAAATGGGTAATGATCTTAAGTGAGTTTGACATTCACTATGTAGATCGAAAAGCTATTAAAGGATAGGTCATTGCAGATCAGTTGGCTAAAGCTCCTTTACAAGAAGAAAATCCAATGCACATTGAGTTTCCTAATGCAGATGTTTTTTCAGCAACAATTTAGAAATCATGGACATTGTACTTTGATGGATCTTATACACAATATGGCTCGGGGGCAGGGATTCTCTTTGTTACACCTGAAGGACATACCATCTCACGATCATATCAATTGATGTTTCCTTGCACAAATAACATAGCTGAATATGAGGCATTGCTTATAGGATTGAAAATAGCTTTGGAATGGCAGATTACAGAGCTGGAAGTTTACTGTGATTCACAACTTGTCATTAATCAAATTAATGATGATTATCAAACCAAAGATGATAAGTTGTTACCTTACAAGAACATGGTGGATGATTATAAGAAATATTTTGTGTCAATCAAGTTTTCACAAATATCAAGGATTGATAATAAAGTTGCAAATGCAATGGCTACCATTGCTTCCTTATTACAAATATCTAAAGATCAAACCAAATATGAATTCTTGGTGGAACAATTGTTTTCTCCCGCCTATGATAATCCTGAAACCCAAGTTATATGTCATTTGACCAGTTCTGATTCACCTTTATATGGCAAGACTTATACTTACCTCAAAGATAATATCTTCTTCAGATTTATCTCGCAATCAAAAATGGAATTTCATTCGCCAATCATCCTGTTATACCTTAATTGCCAATATCCTTTATCAACGTGGTCTTTATGGTACACTCCTTAGATGTCTTGAACGTGATGAATCTGAAAAAGCTTTACAAGAGGTTCACGGTGGTATTTGTGGAACTCATTCGAGTGGTTTGACCTTAGCCAAGAAACTTGTCAGAATGGGATACTATTGGCCTACCATGGAGAAAGATTATTTTACTTTTGTCAAGAAGTGTTCTAAATGTCAGATCCACGGGAATCTTATTCATGCACCTGCATAAGAACTGCAACCTTTCATTTCAACATGGCCTTTTTCTCAATGGGGATTAGATCTTGTTGGTAAAATACATCCTTCATCATCAAATGGTCATAAATTTATCATCACAACTACAAAGTATTTTACAAAATGGATTGAAGCTGTTCCTCTAACAACAGTGACTGGTAAACAAATATCTTCATTTATCCTGAATTACATTATTTGTAGGTATGGAATTCCTAATTCTATTGTTATTGATAATGGAAGGCCTTTTAAGAATCAAGATGTGGATGAACTTTGTGAAAGATTTCACGTCCAACACAGGTTCTCTACACCTTATTATCCATAGGGTAATGGTCAAGCAGCAGCTTCTAACAAAACTATCTTGAAGATATTAAAGAAGATAGTAAATGACGCTGGACGTGATTGGCATGTCCAATTAAACCCAGCTCTGTGAGCATACAGAACCAGTATTCGCACACCAACATGAGCTACACCATATGCTTTAGTCTATGGAGTAGAAGCAATTTTACCATTAGAAGTTGAAATACCTTCGCTTAGGGTTTCACTTAAGGGATTGATAAGTGATGAAGACTACAGGGTTTCTCGCCTTTAGGAACTAGAATTGTTAGATGAAAGACGTCAACATGCAGCTGATCATTTGAAGGGTTATTAACAAGTTATGTCTTGTAGCTATAATCACAGAGTTAAACCACGGGCATTTCAAGTGGGTGACTTAGTTTTGAGAGAAAATCCACGTAATCAGCAAGAAAGAGAAAAGAAAGGGAAATTTGAACCTAACTGGCTTGGTCCATTTTTCATTGTAGCAGCATACGGTTCTGGTGCATATCAGTTATCCACATCAGAGGGGGACTTGTTTGAAGAGCCAATCAATAGTATTCATCTGAAGAAGTTCTATGTCTAAAAGTCCTGAAAAAATTTAAAAAAAATCATAAAAAGTCCTGAAAAAATAAAAATAAAAATCATAAAAAGTCCTGAAAAAATCAAAAAAATAAATAGAAAAATCCTAAAAAAGTGCAATAAAAACAAGTAGTGAAAACCTGGCAAACAGGCATTACTTGTAATTAAAATGGGCTCCTCCATTTATTAGTTTATGTCTTGTTTTCATTTTTTTTCATCCATATCTATCATCTGTATATATCTTTCATTATCCATATCATGTAATGGGAATCCTTATCTTTCATCATGGCTTGATGAAATTTGTACATATCTTTTATCCTTAGGTTGTGTTTACATTGGGAGCAAAACACAGAAACATACAAACAAGAGAGGGGCAACGAGCTTTCAGAATATCACAAACAGACAAATAACAGTTTGACAAAACACAACAAACATTGTCGTATCGAATCAATCACAACATGTTTATTCAATGCCAATGGAAATCGAAACAACATGCTCCAAACAAATGAGAATATCAATGATGATAACTAAAAATTGGATGATCTTAATCTGAATAAATGTTTGAAATACTTTAAGCAAGATTTGAATGGTTGTTTGATTTTCTATCATATCTCTGGAGTAATTCAAAGATGTACTGAACTAGAAGAGAAAAGAAGGAGTATGATTTTTCTTTGTCTGCTATTTGTGAGGAAATCATTAGTACTATGCAAATTGGTCGCGAGACATGCTCTACTATGGATGACATTTCAGAATTTGCATGGGAAAAGGATTAACTCTTGTCTGTTTATGCAAGCAATACTCAGGTCATCTTGGTTCAATTATACCTAGATTCTTGTATTAAGTTGCTATATTAAAAATCATGAAAGCAATACTCAGGTCATCACTGGTGCTAACATACCCTTTGATGCTTGTATTAACATTCACCATTTCAAAGCTCTATGATGATACAAAAAGCATGTATAAGCTCTCCAAATGGCAATATTGTATGAATGTCCTGCATGGTGAGTATAGGTTTGCATTCATGTTAGAATTTGCATTTTGCATTTATAGATTTCTAAAAAGCTGGCAAAGAATCAAATGTTTATATCTTTTTGAAAATATGACTAAGTATATTTTGACATTCACAAAAACATCATTTCATACATTTTTTTTTTACATATATTTGCATTAGAAAATCATAAAATCAAAGCATACATTACATACATCATTACCATATACATTCATTCATCACATAAATTTCATCTCATAAAATCATGTATATAAATATCATAAATCATGAAATCATCATATCATACACATCATAGGGACACATCATATATAATCATAAATCATCACTGCATTTCATATATCTCAAAAATGAATGTCAAAATGTACAAGGATGTCAACTACAAATGATATAATATCATCAAAAATGTGATCATCTCACGGTGTATACAAAATGTCTCAACAGAATATTATGAAAATATCATATACAATGCACTAGGCAGTGCTATCCTCTGATGGAGCTGGCCTAGGACCTGTACCACCTGCACCACTTGTCCCTGATGGTCCTCCTGGAGGTAATGGCTGTGTCACACCCTTGCTGGTAGTACAAGAACGACCATGAGTAGATCGTGACTGAGCATAACTCTCTCTATGCTCAGGGGGAACTGCATCGTGATATCTAGTCCGATAGAACTCTGCCTCTCGGGTGGCTCTAGTAACCTCTCTCATCATGTCACCCATCAAGGTGCTAGCTGCTACTCTCTGTAGGCTATCTGCCAAGGTAATGGCCCGCTCACCCCACTGTCTAGCTGCGTCCCTCTCAGCAGTAATCGAAGTCAACTGACCCTGCAACTATGTAATCAAGGCCTGTTCCTGTGATAGCTGAGCCTACAAACTCTATACTATACTCTGTAAAGAGGATATCTGGCCTGATACTGTAGGATCTACTAAAGGGGATGGGTCACTATGTCTCATCCGTGGTCCACCTCTGCCACCTCTGCTACCTCTATCGCCTCTCCTACCGCCTCTCCTGCCACCTCTATCTCCACCCCTACCATCACCACTATCATCTCCCTCTGAGTCGTCATCTCCACCACTCTCATCATCATCACTGTCCTTTGAATCATCATACTCTGACTTTGAGTCCCTCTGTCGACGTCTCTGTGCAATAATAGGAGCAACAGCCTCATCAGGATCAAACATACGTGGCACTGGATGCTCTAGGACATACTGATAATACTCTGGTGTCGTCCCTGCATCAAGGACATCCACTCGGTAATCCCACATCTGTGCTCCCAAACTGGTGAACTCTGCCACCGCTGCCTCATATGAAATCTGTGGACCCCACACTGCAAGCTTTGGCTATCACCGCGCATAAATAGCTAAACCCACAGGCATACCCTGAATCCGATCAAACTATCACAATACTCGCCCAGCAAGAAATCTCTCAAGGATCCATGTAGTCCGCCCGATCAAAAATTTGGAAGTACAAACATATGCCATCTCCCTTGCATCCTCTAGCCATGGCTCACAATCTAAGTATGGTCTCCAGCATATTGTATCCAGACTATCCAATAACCGTTGCCAATGTACTAGTTTGCCCAGTCTCAGCTAAGCAATAATGTGAGCATATCTCCATCTGTATGCTCGACCAGCTGGTCACTATCCTCGAGTCAATGGACGTAAAATAGCAAAATGCTCCCATGCCCATATCTGTAATAATGAGCATCCAACATCAAAACTCTAGCCTCTACCATATACGATATGATGTAACTCATCATATAAGTGGGCTAGCATGCATGTACCCCATGCATACCGTGTCCCCTGCATCACCATGCTTTCCAAAACACGACCCCATCCGATCGCAAACCCCTTCGACCTATGGTCGGGGCACAACACACCTCCAATAAATCCTGCAAGTATAGCTAGTAGTGGTGGATATGTATCTATAATCTCGCCCCATGGGATAAAGTATCCAGCGATCTGATCATCTCAAAAAATCCTCCTCAAAGCATTAGTACCTCCAGTCTCTCAGCTATCAAAAACAACTATCTCTGCCATCACTGGGATCCATAAGATGCGATATACGTCCTCGGGGGTCATTGTAATCTCACTCGTCGGTAAATCAAAAGTGTTGGTGTCACTATGCCACCGCTCTGCAAGTGCTGTCAATAGGGCCCTGTTGAGGCGAACCTCGGGCATATCAAGTAATGAACTCAAACCACATGCATCAATCACATCTCTATCTGACTGTAACAAATGTGGAATCAATGTCCATGTGCTCGGAAATGTCTCTCGTAACTGCAAGACACCTAGTCTCTCCTATGGACATATTATCAAAGCAACATCAATATCAAATTATCATAACACATCAATCCAAAACTAAACATCGAATTATTTGTTTTTCATCATCATTATGAAATGTGAATAATATCAAAATCATGTTTGTTTTTAACAACCTTAGAAGCAAACGAATCAATCAAACTATTTGTTTTTCATTATCATGGAATGCAAATAATCAACATCAAGTTTCTTTCTAACAACTTTAGGAGAAAAATTATCTGTCCTATTTGTTTTTAACAACTTTAAAAGCAAATTTATCAGTTTATATTTGTTTTCCAACAACTTTGGGAACAAATTTATCATTCACAACAACATACAATCAAAAGCGCTACAAAACTGCTTATGGGCGCTACAAAATTCCTTATCGACGCTAAAGAAATTTAGGCGCTAAAGAATCAATTAATAGTGCTACGCTTTTGATTATGGGTGCTATGGGATCATATGCGCTATGAAAAACATTAAGAGCACTATAAAATTCATCAAATGTGCTATAGAATTTCATGCGCAATAAAAATCATTAAAAGTGCTATAAAAACTATTATATGCGCTACAGAATCAATCGCGCTACGAAAATGATCAATTGCGCTACAATATCTATCATATGTGCTACGGAATCAAATGCGCTATGATATGTATCATATGCGCTACAAAAAGCTTTAAGGGAGCTAAAACTCACTTTTTTCCACATAAACATTGAAAAAAATGCGTAAAATGGAAATTTTTTGAGAGACAAGAGATTTACGGGACACATACCAAAGGTCCATAGTGTGCTGGCCACTGATGTCATCGGATATGCTTAAAACGATGCTGGTGAATTGGAAGTGCCATAATTATCAACTCAGAACTCAAAATTTGTAAATTTTACTAGGTTAAAATTGAAAATGACATGGAAAATGACATTTTTAACCTATATAATGGTAAAATTGGGGCATTTTATCATATTTTCACATAGCAGGGGCAATTTCTTCATCAATTTTTCATTTCATATTGTAATGCCCCGTCTTAATAACCTAAGAATGTTGCAAAGGTGATATAAAAGTGTAATAATTTTTTTTTTAAGTATTAATACTATGTTAATTAATTGCATACATTCTTAGGTTAAACGACGTTACACTACTTTAAGTTTTCCATAAAGTTTTCTACAGTAGATCTGGATAATTTGCTGTATTTAAACCAATATTTTTCCCAAAATTTTCTAACAACAAAATTGGGAAAATAAACCAACAGAGGGAATAACTTTTCAGAATAAAATCTACAGCAGTATTAACAATAAAAGAATTTCCAGTAAACACATGAAATTTTCTTTTCTCAGGCATTTCATTAAAACACAACAAATAATAATATACCAGTAGAATACCTGTAAAAACTTTGCTATTTGAAGAAGAACTCTTGTAGCCTTTCTTGCCTGTAGATTCAACTCCTTCCCGTAGTGCCAATTCCAAAACCACCAACTTCCAAAATTCTTTGGAAAATCTTTTCCAAATAAAATAACAAATCCAATCACAGAGAGATAACAAATACTTAAGAAATTAAAATTTCTACACAGAGAAGAATTTTGTCAGTGCCCAAAAAAATTTCCCCGAGGCAGTTGAATAACCCCGTGCAATTTCTCGAGATCCTCAATAACCTCCGTAAGAAAATCTTTTTAATCTTTTTGCAATTATGGCACTCATAGACATGTCGAGAGGTTGTTGAGAAAATATCTTCTCCACCTCTCGACAGTTTTTACCATTCAATATTTGCATGTAATTTAATTTTATTAAATTTAAAATTTAAAATTCAATTTTCCCAATTGCATGCAAATAATCTATTTATCTAATTTAAATACTAAAAATAAATTTCCAAATACAATTTAAATTTACATGCAAATTATTTTATTTTAATTTCTAATTTTCTAATTATTCAAATACAATATAATTTATGCACTTGATAATTTAATTTAATTTATTTATTTATTTAATTAAAATAGTTAAATCCTTTTAAAGATCAACTATTTAACTAAATAAACAAACTAATGTATTAAATAATTAGGTAAATAAATTTCAATCATATTTAAATATTAATTTAGTAACAATAAATAAAACCCGATAATCAACATAAAACATAAGTAAATTTACCTTTTCAAAACAATTTAACCAACAGAACACATTACAAAACAACCTAAGACTCAAACTAAAAACTGACAACGTACTAATACTAAGGTTAGAGATTGGACTAGGATAAACCTAACTACTATCTCCCATTCAACAATTCTATTGAGTCTTGACACACTCAGACCTGATTACACAGGTGGAGTCGGTGTCATGTACCTACAAATCCTGCAATCGACCAAACAATGTACATGCATATATATATATATATATATAAAGCATAAAACAGGCACACCATGCGGAGAAAATCACAGATATCACAGGGCACTTGCAAGCGAGTGATGTGATTTTGTTCTCCACACCAATACACTCACAAAAAACTAACTCAATACATGTTGTTAGTCCATCATAAACATGTGCATATCCATGAACAACTGAAAATAACCATCTACACTAAATCACATCAAGTCTGAAAACAATAAACATCACACAAAGTATCATCATGTCACAGAATAATCCATCATCGCTCAAAATCAGCGATACAAGTATCCAACAAAACAACAAAGTCTAATAGTATGAGAAAGTATCAACAAAAAACATAAGCATAAACGGAGGGGTACTACACATATCTTTCAGGTCAAATTTCTTTATCATTATTTTCGAACGATGAATCAACATCTTCAAAATCATAAAAATTAAAAAATTTCAAAAAAATCCATAAAAATCAAAAAATTCAAAAAAATTCAAAATCTTATCGATTCATTGTTTGTCGGGGCATATACCTATCAACATTTCGACAGTCAACATTTGGGCCAAATTAAAATTCTTTTGGAAGCAATGCGTAAAACATCACTTCAAAGAGGGCAAAATGTATACACCTAAAAATGGTCACATCACATTGTTGTAATTAATTAAATATTTTTAATATTTAATTAAAATCTTCGAATTCTATCTGCATATAAATAAATTTAAATAATTTATCTATATTTCTTCATTCTTTTATTTTGATTAAATAAATAAGTTTATTTAATCATCTTTTTGTATTCATTTCTTAATTAATTAATTAAATATTACGATTTATTTATATTAATTATCATATAATCTTAGTTTGAATATCTTATTCAAATAAAGATTAAAATATTCTTCTTCTTCTAATTTATAATTAAATATTTCAAATATTTAATTAATTCCTCTAATTCGATTCATATATCTATTTATAATTAAATATTCATAAAATATTTAATTAATTCTTCTAAATATTTTATATTCTTCTAAAGTCATATCATAATTAAATATCTTAAAATATTTAATTAAAAAAATTCATAGTTTTTAAAATAAAAAATCAAAATTCAATAAACAAAATTAAATAAATTTACTTATTTATTTAATTTAGGGATTATCTTCAACTCCCGGGAAGTAAACGGTCAAAACAAAAAAAATAATTTTCTCTGTTTCTGTGTAGGCTTGTTCCCGTGGGTTGAAGACAGGAATCCATCCTTCTCTCCAACCTCTCAACCTCTTCCATCTTCTTCTCAACTTCTCCATCTTTCACCATTCAAACCTACCAGACAATCTCACAGCCGTAGATTCTTGCCAGCCGGGATTGTGCCTGCAAAAATCTATAAATATGACTGCCGGGAGCTCCAAATCATATAGAAGTTTTAAGCAAGTAAATTATAGGAAAATTTCATAGCATTCATAGAATTTATAGTACTTTCATAGCATAGAATCATGGCATAATATAGCATAGAATCATGATATCTTCCATTCACAGCCCCTGTGCATAATCCACAGCCCCTGTCCATATCCGTTAGCAATTTCATTCCACCAGCATATAGGATAGAGAAGTATTCTTCTTTTTGCATACTCATTCTACAGTAGCCATTTGGAGAAGCTTACATCAAATCTGAGAGCAACAACTTCAAATTCCTGGAGATAGAGGAAAATGAAACGGCTCTAAAGAAACTTTGTTTTATTTGATTTCAATTTATTGAGTTTTCTTTGGTTTAATGTTTCATTTTGTGTTTTATTTTCAATTATATTAACCATATAAACAACAACAACACAATATTTAATTTCAATTGGTGTATTAATTAATGTAACCTTTCATGTTTCAACTACCGATCAAGATTTAGAGGATGTTCAGCATATTGAGCATGAGTCTATAATAGAAGTTCAGGAACATGATGTGGACCCATCAGGTAAAGAGAACCACTCTAATGTTCTTTTAATTAATGAAATACTTGTAACAATAATAATAAAACATATCAGTTTAACATTTCTTTGTTATTGGCAGTTGTAATCCCCTTGTAATGATCGCCCATGTCGCAGCGGTAGACGCATCAGGGCATGTACATTAAGATCACAAGTAGAGGGAAGAACAACTAAAATGTATATCAGAAATGATGCCCTCACTCATATTTTTTTAGCTTTAAAAAGAAACAAAAGTGATTGTAATCATATCATGACAACCATATTTTTGATAATATGTAAAACCGAAAAGAATGAATATTAAGTATGTTAATGAATGAATGTGAATATGTTAATTAATGAATGTTATATGTTATTAATGGATGAATGAATGATTAATTTTTATATGATTGGGTATGGGGAATTGAGAGTGATATGAGGGGGGAGAGGGGAAAAATGAGCTCCATCATCAGCTGTTGGCCATGCTATAGAGAATATTAAACTATTCTCAAAAAAATAGAGAAGCTCAAGGTAATGCACTTTTCTGGAATATAAGAAATGTATCGCTTCAAGCATCAAACCAATATGCAAGGATGAAATAAAGTGCTAACTTCTTTACTATGGTGGCAAAAAATAATTCTTTTATACCTTGAATCCATGCTCGTGATCATAAATTTTGGAAGTTGCTTCCATTCCAATGTTCCTCGGTTTAGTTTGTTTGTATGGCTTTGTATGAATACTACATTGTGTTGTGTGTGGATTTGGTTTCAAAGCTCTCGCTTTCTTCTTATTTTAGTGGTGACTTAACTCTAAAATTTGGATTTCGCATGTAACAAAGTTAGTGGAAAAATTGACAAAATTTTGAAGGCTTATGCTCAATTGAGATAGATACACATATATTTGGATCTTGTTGTTGATGGGAGGCTTCCACTTAACCATAAAATTTTGTACCATTTACAAGTATGCAAAAGTTTCTCTACTTACATTCATTCTTGATCATAAATGTTGTAAATGATATTAATGCTTCAAACTTAAGATTCATTTCATTGTTATAATGATCAAAATGTTATACTTTTCTATACATTCAAGAATTCTCTTGCCCCCTACCCTTTGCTCTCTCCCACCTTCTTTTAAGAATTTTCTTTGTCATAAAAGATTCACATTTATGTCTCATTTACAAAAATTTATCTAAAGCGCTAGGAGTGAATAAAAATATGTAAAAGATGATGGATTATGTCTAAACAACAATTTTCCATCTTATATCTAATTAAATCCTTAATATTTGAATAGTTTAGAGCTTGAATAATGCTTGTATATGCATGTATAGCAATAAGGGAGCCTATGTGAAGATTGAAATTTAAAACATCACTTTGGTATTTTTCCTTAGGCAGTGAAATGATATTTTGAGTAATACAAATCTACACACACATTGATATTTTTTGGCATTGCATTCAAGAATTTTTTTCTCTTATACCTACCCTTGACTAGACATGGAGTTATATAATATTTTTTTCTAGGTTTATTTTGTAAGTAGTTAATTTCACAGAGGAAGACTAAAATATTCTTAATGTCTTGTCAGGTGTGAAAGCGTATGAATCACTTGTTGAAGGCACCATTTTGTATTCATCCAAAAACTGGTTTGTTCTTTTTTTTAATGTTTCTTGCATGTGTTTTGTTCAAGCTCTAGAGATGTAGCTTGACTATTTCCTTTGCACTTTTCATCTATTTTGATGATTACAGTAGATTGTCCTCATATTTTTTCATGTAGATTTGTTTGTAAGCTTATTTTCTACCAATCAATTTGCAAATAAGTCACATATTAAGGACCATTTAACTAACTTGTAGTCATCCATTACTTCATATGTTGCAGGTTGTGTCTATGTGGGAATAAATCCTAATGATTGCAAGAACTTTAATCCTACAAGTGTACCCAATCTTTCTGTGAGGCCCCACCCTCCATAACACTATTGTAAGGGCACTCGATCGATTTTCAATAATATGTCTAGGGATCTTTCATGTTTGGATGTTTGGCATTATATTAAATAC
>VDFB02370112.1:0-28817 GCA_007258455.2 Sequoia sempervirens
TTCTACATACTAGAACTTTGTGGAAGCAAGAGTGTGGGTGAAGGTGTTGACAATGCCGCCAAAAAAATGGTGTTAAGAGAAATGGTACCCATTCCATGACGATTTGCAAAGAGCAGTTATGTGATTGAATATTGGAAATGTTGAGCAAAAGGAAACACAATCGAATAAGAGTCTTTTGATTGTTCATTGAAAGGTGCCACTCTTTAGGCTAGTATTGGCATCAACAATCCACCTGATAGGTATATAAGCATGAGATAACATGCTCTCAGGACGGCCAGTCATAGAAGGTATCACAGTTAAACTAACCACCCCCATTATTAATGTTTCTTACTCCTTCTTAGCCTTTAGATTTCAACACTCAAAAGTACCTCTTAAATGACCTTGCTTGTAGTCCAACGTCCTCAGCCTTCTTATGAATGTATTTATAGGTGTTTTTAGGGTTCCTATCCAAGAAATCATGTTGGACCCACAACTCCATGAGTTGACCAAAGTTATTAAGTGCATTCTGGTAGTTATCTAATGTTCCACGTTCCTCCTTTACTAGCATAACCAATCTTATATTTATTTTGCAACAATCAATAAAACAATCATATTATGACCGAATTGGTTGCAAATGCATTTAGAAGGTGTCAAGAATTTTCTAATGATAATATCCCATCAAAGGATCCCTTTGTGATAGAGGTTGTGGATGTAGGGAGTATGGTGGCCATCAGGAGAGGTCCCCTAAGATAAATGTCTAGGGAGGAAGTGGTCCATGCAACAAAGGACACCGACATATATAGCATTGGGGGTGGTTGTAATAGGTTTTCCATCGAAAAGATGCCATGTTGGACCTATGGGATCCATGATGGCTAAGTCTGCAAGAGATGGGAGGTCAGAGCGGGCAAGCTTCATAACAAGCATCAGAATAGTTGTTTATTTTGCAAGTCATCCTCCTCATAGACTCAGGTTCTTAATCCATTTAATATGTTACCCCAAGAGAATGCTTTCATACATGGTGAGAGAGGTTGATGCGAGAAAGTTGGCTATGACAGCCGCATGGGAATGAGATGAGATTAAGCGAGGAGGATGTGTGAAGCTGATAGTTTTGAAGAAAAGTCGTTCAAATAACAATATAGCCACTAGGCCCCGTAGATGATGTTCTTGCCATGGATATGCAAAAGCAGACATACAGGTGGCAATATGTGGACGAACATAGAGTGAATGCCATTGAGGTAAATTTTCATGGAAAATGGCCACGAAGCATGTGGGATCCACAAGAGAAGACTCCAACATGTCCTAAGATGTGGACAATCGACATATGATTGTCATTTTGAAATGGCCATGAGAGCCATGAGCTTTGCAAGGTCATATATTTTAGCAAGGCTGACCTTTGAATGCCTCATCATAATAATTATTAACTTCATCAAATGCCTCAATCAATAACTGCATAGAGTAAGATTACTCCCTTTGAATCACTCCCTCACTTGGTAATCATTCATTGTAACTTTTTTGAACTTTCTTCATTTTGCACGGGGAGCACATTAACTAACCTTATTCTAGGGAAGCAATTCACGAGAACACTCTTTGGTTGTAGGAGAACTTATTCTAGCCCACAAGAGAATGATGACACTGGAGGATTATGGGCTCATGAAGCAGAGAGGAAGTGGAGCTTCACCATTATGAAATTGTGTCATGGTGACAACCTCCCATAGGTAGTGGCCCATGAGTGTGGAACTGTTGGCAAGCTTTGACTTAAGAGTTCACCTCTAGACTTAAGGCTTCATCTCAAGGAAATGGTACATGTGGGGTCCATGGGGTGGGGCGATGTGAGACTTTAGTCATTTAGACAATGATGGTCGGGCAAAGGCAAGCCATGTACAAAGGCCCATGATCATTTTATCTAGACTTAGGCAATTTTAATGTGATGGGGGTCAGTTGGCTTGCAGCAATAGTGAAGACGGAAGGACCAACTATGGAATCTGCCATGCGGGTGAAATTCAAGGATCAACTACTACTTAGTGGTGAAACAAGAATGGAGACCCACTTGAGGTGACCCACAATTGCAGGTCCGCACTGGGTGATAGATGCAATGACAAATATTGTTGTGGGGTTTGCATGTCTAACAGGTGTCAAGGTTTGGCTATAGGTGAATGATAGAATGCAATGACGAATGGGAAGAGGATACCCACGAATGCGGGTCTGTGAGGCTTGACGGATGCTAGGGTAAGGATTCAAGGGAAACTTGTAGGACCAAGCCTGTAGAGATAAATAACTTAGTGAAACCTAGGTAGGTGAATTGGGCCAATGGGAAAATTGATTGTTTTTAGGCTTGTGGCCAACTTGGGCTTGGGAATAGGGGTACACAAAGTGAGATGGGAGCAAAACTGCCCATCAGGGGTGAAAAGAGGGGATCCCTACCTTAGGTGGGGTGTGTGTACAAAACATGCACAATAAATGGTGACTCATTGAGGAAATGCTTTAGACCATTTCGATGACAAGCTAGAATAATGAACGTAGATTCTCTAGTTTTAATCTTCACACTAGGGTAAATAAACTAGATGCTCTACCAAAGGATCAAAACCACTAGCCAACCCAACCTTCAATATGCTGAAAATCCAAGTATGTGCAATTGCATTCATTCCCATCCTTAAGCCACTGTAGGAACCTAAGCTCCATCAAGTTAAGCTATGTAGTTTATTCTAGCTCCAAAAGCATCTTGGACATTGCCTCATTTCTAGTTAGACATCCATAACCCCGATGAGGTTGTCGCTATGATTCTCTCGAACATTGCTCTACTACCGGCTAGGCCTCCATAGCCTTGGTAGAGTTGCTCGAATCCCCTTGAAAATTTGAATTTCTTTCTTTTTATTTTCAATAATTTTCTTTTCTTTCTATTTCTTTGCTAATTTTCCCCTTTTTTATTCTTTCATTTCAACCTGCAAGTAGTGAAGCTCACACTTAGGGCTGAGAATCACAGTGGCACTGAAGCAGAATTTTAGATTTTTCACTTAACTAGACTTCACAAAGGACCTATAGTGACCTCCAGACTTAAAGCTTCTGTAGAGCCATAAAAATGCATGGTTCTATAGAGTAAGAACCACCATTTCAACCCACATCAATAGATCCATTTTAATTAAAAGAAAAACTAGGAATACAAATCTAAACTACGAAACAAAAATAATGCTTTTAAAATAAATCAATCTCCATTGTCTCCCTATCACCAAGATCTTTGTTTATGCATTTGCTCTCAGATTTTTATGAGCACAAAATGCAATAAAGAGGTTATGGTGAATGAGAAATTCAATCAAGATGCAAATATGATATGAGTATGTAAATTTGTGAGAAAAATTTGTGTGAGCCAAAATGAGAGGGAAATCCCATTTTAAATAGGAGTTCCCTGAGGATGGAGAGGGGATGAAGATGAAATGTGGGATAAAATATGTGAGAAGGAAATGCCATTATCCCACATTATTGGGTTAAATGTTATGCATGAGAATGAAAGTGATAAAGGGTTATTAGATTAAAATGTACCTAAATGATTAAATATGAATAAAATGATTTAAAGATGCTTTACTAAAATGCAATATTTCATGAACGATTTATGCAAATGATATGATTAATATGCAAGTTATGATAATTAGTTTATTATGAAATAATAATCAATGACTATGATAATTGATTTATTAATGGAGATGAATATGAAACAATTATGGATGATAATGATAATTAATTTAATATGGAAATGATGTTTATGACTTATTATGCAAATGGATTATGAATGATTATGACTTATTATGCAAATGGATAATGAATGATAGTGCAAATGGACTTGAACATTAATGCAACAGATATTAAACGAGCATGAGATGGTTCAATGATTTGATGAAATGTATGATTAGAAGAAAGTATTGAATGAATTGATTAAGTAAATAATAATATCTATTTAATCAATAGATGAATATCGTTACAATTGTGAGGACAAATTTGAGTGTCTACATTTTTCCCCTTTTTGAGACAATGCAGCTTGTTGCATTGTTTCAAAGAAAAAGATTGATCAACTGATACATTCCCCAAAGATATCTTGGTAAGGATTATGATAAGAATGATATGCCCCCTCGAGAGATTGATCAAACAGATTGTAAGAAGATTAATCTCTTGATAGATGTCTAGAAAGTGATTAGATACCTGATATTGTGCAAGTGATAAAGCAGTGATGCAAATTTTTATGAAAATGCATAGTTGTTGGGCGTAATGAACAATTGATGGAAATGATCAGTATAGCCAGGTTGATGAGCTGATGAAGCTGATTGAGCTAATTAAGCTGATTGAGGATGATGCTTATGCAAGACAAGATAATGAAATGATTGATTGGTTGAGGAAGGGGACATGAGATTTCGAGAAGCAAGTCGATTGATTTGAGATTCAATTCAAGGGACATATATCAATTGTATAAAGTAATCGATTGATTTCTCTGCAACAAGAAAGATGAAGAAAATGGAATGCAAGAAATGGTAGATGGAAGAAATTCAAGATGGAAGAAAATGAAGGTGATGAAGCCTCTTGTGCCTTTTAAGTTCTTTTATCATCATTGAGCTTATTATGTCGTAAATTAGTATAAGCGTCTAGATAACATGAACATCTAGATGACTTGAATACTGTTTGCATTTTTTATTTAGTAATGAAGTATAAGCATCTAGGTATAAGAACATTATATGACCTGAATACTTATTGCATGGAAGACACTATCAGACAAGGAATGCTCTCATCCACATTAGACTCATAGGTCCTTGATGGTTTTAGACAACCATGTCCTAAGATGAGTCATCCTGTGAATAAGAAACAATCCACAAACAACAAACAAATAAACATGCCCCATCCTTGCCTCTCTAGTCAAATACATCCTGAAGAAGCTAAAAGACATGTCACCAAAGATAAAATCATAAAATAAGCAAAGATCAAGAAACAAACATGGGTTCCGCCTTGATGTAGAACTGATTCTTGTTACAGTTTATGCGTTTGGTTGGATTTTGTAAGATGGGTTGATATATATGTTATAATGTTTGCTTGGTTGTTAACACTTGCATGTTTTAATTTTGTTGAAGTTCAAAGTCATGTGGTGATCTGAAAGTGTCATCATTTTTTGGAATTTTTATTTTTTTTTGGTTTTTTGGAATAATTGATTTTTTTGGATTTCTTCAGGTCATTTTATGATTTTTTTTTTGTATTTTTTAGGACATTTTATGATTTTTTTTGATTTCTTCTGTGACATTTTCTGATTTTTTTGGATTATTTCATTTTATGACATTTTATGATTTTTTTATTTCAGGGATTATTATTTCGTGACATTTTATGATTTTTTTTTTGGATTATTTCAGGTCATTTTATGATTTTTTTTTGGGATTATTTCAGTACATTTTATGATTTTTTTTTTGGATTATTTGAGGACATTTTATGATTTTTTTTGGGATTATTTCAGGACATTTTATGATGGAAATGAACGACCAAACAGACAAAGAGGGTATTTTCTCTGATCATGAGACACTTAGTATCTTAACCCGTAGCTAAGGTTAAGGAGATGCCCCAGTGAGGGATAAGACCAACCTAGTATGTGTGGCAAAGTGAGCAAGTGCGGGGAATGTTGAACAATTCACAAGCCATGGTGAGTGTGAAAAGGTCATTATGAAGTGGAGGATGAATGAAAAGGGAATGAAAAGATCAAGTAGAGCTCCAAAGGAAAGAGGAGCAAAACCTCTACACATGGCATTGATTTCTCAGTTTTCACCATGGTACTTGCTCAAGGCGCCAACGAAGTGGTTTTCACCATTGAACGAATGGATTTCTCTCTTCTTCTTTTTTTGTATTTTTTTTAGGACTTTTTCCCTTTTTTTTGTATTTTTTAAGGACTTTTTCCCCATTTTTGTTTTTTTTTTAGGACATTTTTCCCCTTTTTGTATTTTTAAGGACTTTTTTCCCTTTTTTTTTTTTAGGACATTTTTCCCCTTTTTTTTGGTATTTTTTTAGGACTTTGAAAAGATTTCCCTCTGAAGCATTTAGGTATAAGACTTGTGAATGTGCATACTGTTGATGGGATCACTAAGCAACTCACCTTTTAGAGTAGATAACTTGTATGCCCTAGATCCATACACAACAGTGATAATGTATGGACCCAACCAGTTAGGCTCAAATTTACCCTTATTTTCTCTATCTTGTTGATTGCAAGGATTTTCACGAAGAACAAGATCCCCAACCTCAAATGTACGTGGTTTCACTTTTTGATTATAACTTTGAAATATCCACTGCTAGTATGCTCTAAGATGATTGAAAGCAGTTTGTCTTCGTTCATCCAACAGTTCTGACTCCTGCAAATGAGAAACTAGGTATTCTTCATCACTGATTTGATTGCACAAAGAGACACACAAAGAGGGAAACTCGACCTCAATGGGCAAGATGGATTCAGATCCATAGACAAGGGCATATGGGGTAGCACCTGTAGGAGTGCGGACACTCATGTGATAAGCCCATAGTGTAGGATTCAATTGAATATGCCAATCTCAACTAGCTTCATTGACTATCTTTTTAAGAATTTTGAAAATGGTTTTATTAGAAGCCTTAGCCTGGTTGTTACCTTGAGGATAGTAAGGTGTGGAAAAATGATTTTGTATATGGAATTTCTCACAGAGTTCATGGACATCCTGATTTTTTAATGGACAACCATTATCTGTGATGATGGATAGAGGAACGCCATAACGATAGATGATGTAGTTCAGTAGGAAGGTGGCTATTTGTTTTCTAGTGATATAAGTGAGAGGAATAGCTTCAATCCATTTCATGAAATAGTCGGTGGAAACAAGAATGAACTTATGACCATTGTATGAAGGAGGATGGATCTTCCCCATGAGATCAAGTCCCCACTGATAAAAGGGACATGGTGTAGCAAGAGACTACAATTCCTATGCAGGAGCATGTATCAAGTCTACATGTTTTTGACATTGCTTTCATTTTTTTAAAAATTGATAGGAATTCTTTTCCACTGTAGGCCAATAATAACCCATACACAAGAGTTTCTTGGCTAAGGTAGGACTACTAGAATGTGCCCCACATATACATTCATGTACTTCTTGTAAAGCAGTTTTGACCTCATCATGCTCAAGACATCTGAGTAAAGTACCATCGAGACCTTGGCAGTAAGGGGTATCGACTAAGATCACATAGCGGGAAGCTTGATGGATAAAGGTTTTACAGGATTTATTGGATAGGTTTGATGGCAAGGTGTTATCTCGAAGATAGGTATAAATATCCCCATACCATTGGGAATTAGGACCAACAATGAGACAAATCATTTTAGATTGTGGTATATTGTAAGCAGGTTCCAAAAGAGGTTCCACTAGGAACTCACAGTAAGTGGTATTACTTAGAATTTCTACAAGTGAACCAATTGTTGTCATTGCATCAGCAGCTCTGTTGTTATCTCAAGGAATCTGTTCAAAAGAGATTGATGTGAAATAGGCCTTGAAGTCATCCACCATTCTCTTGTAAGGCATCAATTTTTCATCTTTTTTTTATAGTCATCATTAACTTGTCTGATCACTAGCTAAGAGTCACCAAGAACATGCAACTCAAGGATCTTCCATTGCACAGCTATACGGAGCCCAGAAAGTAATGCCTCATATTCTGCAATATTGTTGGTACATGGGAACTATATCTTATAAGCTTTAGGTATACAATCCCCTTGTGGAATGACAAAGAGAATTCCAGCACCAGAACCCCCTTGTGTGAAGGAGCCATCAAAATATAAAGTCCACAGATGTGTAGATTCCATGTTGAAGATTGATTCATTAGGAAACTCTCTAATAAGAGGATGATCATCTGTCATAGGAGCATTGACAAGGTGATCTATGATAGCTTGTCCTTTGATTGCTTTTCTTTCTATGTATTCAATATCAAACTTGCTAAGAATCATCACCCATTTAGCTAATCATCTTGTGAGTGTTGCTTTGTTCAAGAGGTACTTAAGAGGATCAATTTTTGCAATGAGCTTTGTCTGGTGTGTAAGCATGTAATGTCTCAACTTCTGTGATGCAAAAACTACAACAAGGCATGCTCTTTCAATAGGACTATAATTGAGCTCGTATCCCACTAGGGTATGACTGATGTAATAGATTGCACGTTCCTTTCCTTCAAAGTCATGTTGTGCCAAAAGTACCCCCAGTGTTGTGGTGGTTGTGGATATATATAGAATTAAAGGATTGTCATCTATAGGAGGTACTAATACTGGTGGTGTCATCAGATATTCTTTGATTTTCTGAAAAGCTTGTTCACACTTGTCATCCCATCTAAATGAAACATTCTTATGTAACAGATGTTGAAAGGGTTGACATTTATCTACAATTTGTGCTATAAAATGACAGATAGACTAAAGTTTTCCTTGTAACGATCTCAACTGTCTGATATTATTAGGCAGAGGCATTTCAAGTATAGCCTTTATTTTTGTAGGATCGGCTTCAATTCCTTTAGATGATACAATGTATCCAAGGAGTTTACCAGAGGTTACCCCAAAGGCACATTTCTTTGGATTCAATTGGACCTTGTATTGTTCTAATCTTGTGAAAATTTTATCCATGATCTCTAGATGTCTCGCTCTGGTGTAGGATTTTCCCAACAAATCATCTACATAGTCTTCCAAATAGTTATGCATCATGTCATGGAAGATAGTGGTCATTGCACGTTGGTAGGTAGCTTCGGCATTATTCAACCCAAAGGGCATGACATTCCAACAAAAAGTTCCCCAAGGACAAGTGAATGTTGTCTTAATTTGATCTTTAGGAGCAATTTTAATCTGATTGTAGCCTGAGAAACCATTCATGAGGGATAACATTTCGTGCCCTACTGTCAAATCCACTATCATGTCAATGTTTGGAAGTGGGAAGTCATCCTTAGGACAAGCTTTGTTTAAATCTCTAAAATCTGTGCAAACTCGGATGCCCCCATTAGGATTTGAAACCGGTACTCAATTTGAAATCCAATCAGCATAGTCAACAGGTCTGATAAATCCCACATCTAGCAACTTTTTTAATTCAACTTTTACCAATAGAGCAATGTGTGGGTACATTTTTCTCAACTTTTTTTTAACATGTTTTTCCCCCGGTGGCAAAGACAAGTGATGCATTACTAGATCTGGATCAACTCCTAGCATATCTGCATAGGACCATGCAAAGTTAATTCCTTGTAAAATTGCATATGTTCTATTATCTCTTCAGGTGTTAATGATTCTGCTAAATGAATTATCTTTGGTTTTTCTTCTGTGCCTAGATTTGTTGGTACTGTCTTCTCCACCAAAATAGATGATTTTTCATGATATACTGCTAAGGGAAGTGTGTCAAGCCCTCCATCCTCGGGCACCTCAGAGAGGTTTCAACCCTTGGATACGTCCTTTATTTTTACTTTTGTTAGGTCTAATAGCGCCGCAAAGCAGTTTTCACTAGAAGACCTATTTATATTTTTAATAATTTTGCAACTGAAAGGCTTGGCACTCTCCCCAAAATAAGCAGCACTGTTGAGTTCTATGATGAATCCTACTTTATGATCCTCAAGAGGTGTGTCTTCTTGTTCTCCTAGAAATTTTATGATTTCCTCATCATTTTCAAACGCATCTAGTTGTGGTGGTCCCTTCTGATCGAAATCAATGAGTTTAGGGTGAACCAAGGGTAAAGAATCATGACTCGAGTCAATATTTTGAATGGATTCAAGGGTACAAATGTTATGATCGGGTTCAGGGGTAGGGACACTATAATAGTCATAAATGTCAAAGAAGTCATCGATGGCACTTTCCTGATTTTTCTGTGTAGCATTAGAGGACTCTACTTCCTTACTTGAAGCACACACGGTACTCAAGGTCTTATATTTTTGCGCATCATATCCTAAACTAGGGACTTTTTCCATACAAGTAGGTTGTATTGGTTCCAAGATACCCTATTTCTATAATCGAAGAGGACTTTTACCATCATATCCCATTTGTTTCATAATATCAAATCCTTTACCATATTGTTCAGCAGGTATCTTTATTTCCTTCTATTCTTTTTTTGTATCTTCATCTTTGTATAACCATTTTAGGAGATCAACTTCTTTTGTTTCATTATAAAGGTCTCCCCATTTTTTGAAAGTAGTTGATTTACAAATCACTATAGTATTTTTATCTGATGTGGTCTTAGTCATTTGTGGTTTTCCATAGGTGTGGGGAGATAAAGGTAGATTTCCAATGCAAAGAGTATGATTCAAGGTATATTCTCCCACTCCTTGTTCTTTTACCTGTATTTTGATCTTGGCTGCATTGGATTTTGAGGAAGATGCTTTTAAGGACTCAGGATCAACATATGCTTGGGAAGGAAATGCTTCACGATTGTTTGGGATTGCGATTTCAGTTTTAGGGCTTAGATTATGGCAATACATGAAAGGGTTTGGATCTCCTCGTATTGTGATTTCAACACCATTGTGGGGGAGTTTAATGCACTAGTGGTATGTAGAAGGTATTGCTTGCATTGCATGAATCCAAGGTCTTCCAAGGAGGATATTATAGGTCAGTGGGAGATCAAGGACTTGGCAAACCACATCCTTTACCATAGGGCCAATTCTAATTGGTAGAGTAATTGATCCTTTAGATGAGCGTTCCTCTTCATCATATGCCTTTATGGTAATCTTTTTACTTGGATCAACTACATTTTTAGAGAACCCTAATTTTGTGATCAATTCTTGAGTGCAATTATTAAGGCTTCCTCCTCTGTTTATCAAAACTCACTTGATATTAACATTATGGATGAGGATGTCAATATGTAAAGCTGCATTATGTGGTTGTCGAAGGGATGAATCATCATTTTCAATAAAAGTGAGAGTATTAGGAGAAGTGATGTGTCCCACCATAGCTTGGAATTGATCTACATGTAGGTATGTAGGCACTGTAGCAGTAGCAAGTGCTTTATCTAGGATAGCTTTATGCTCAAGAGATAGGCATAACAGCTTGAGTATAGAAATTTGTGCCGGTTTTTTTCCTAAGTGCTCTATGAGGTTGTATTGTGAAGTGGTTGTAGCAATTTTTGCATTAGGACCTTTAAGGGTAACAGTTCCTTTGCGGGTAGTAACCTTGCAATCAAGTTCTTTTCCTTTTATGATGAAAGTGTTGACATGATTATCGACCTCATTGATGTTATGTATGGTATAATCATACTTAGCAGTAGTATAGTTTACACCATCACTAGATTCAAGAGCCTTTCCTTTATCCTTGTCATGCTTAGGGAAAGGGTTTTTAAACACCTCGCGATCAGAGTTACCAGAAGGAGTGTGTCCATCAACTGCTATCTTACCATTATCAATAAGGTCTTGTATCAAATGTTAAAGTTTATTGCAGCTATTTGTCTTATGTCCTTTGTGTCTATGATAGTCGCAAAAGTGATATTCATTCCACCATGGGGGTTTGACTTGTGGATTATATTCTTTTATTTCAGATAATGTTATAATATTGGTTTCAAGAAGTTCTTTTAATGCAAATTCAAGTGATTGTCCCAATGGTGTAAAATTTCGTTTAGGGAAACTTCTCTATTTTTCTTTGCCTTTATTTGAAGATGGACCTTTGAGATTGTAAACATGCAATGATGTTTTAGTTGTCTTTGCATAAACAACTCCATCATTGAATACATTATTGTTCTTAACCCCAAAAGGGGTGTTGTTGTTTGAATTTGATTTTTGATCTCTATCATTATTAAGTTTAATAGTTCCATCATGGATGAGGTTTTGTTCAATTCGAAATCCCATTTCTATGGCTTCATCAAAGGAATCCAAGCATTTGAGGCGAAGTTCCCTTCCAATTTCTTTGTTCAAATTTTGACAAAAGAGGTCAACCAATTCTTGATCAGGAATGGAATAATGCAACCATTTTGTTAAATGTCTCCATCTTTGTAAAAATGACACAAAAGATTCACCTTATTTTTGTTTAGTGTTGAAAAGGTCTTTCATGGTCACTTTAAGGTCACAATTGAAACTATAATTGGAGACAAATCTATCAACCAATTCTTGAAAAGATTTGATGGTAGGGGGTAATCGTGAAAACCATTCCATAGCCTCTCCTCCTAGACTGCGAGGAAATAATCTCATAAGGTACATTTCATCAACTGCAAATTCCATGGTAGTGGCACAAAATTGTCTCAAGTGGTTCTTAGGATCTCCTTTTCCATTATATTTTTCAAGTTTTGGTATGTCCCAATGGTTAGGAAAAGGTGGCATTGGTATGCTTGGATTGAAGGGATAAGGACATATGTCTTCAATGGAGAACTTGTGAGTTGATTTTTTACTGTTCTTGAGAGTATCCAATTATTGTCTTAATGTTCTAAGCTCATCCAAAATAGGATCATTTGTAGGTGTAGGTTTTGATGTCTTTGAAGATCGTTTGTAACCAGGTTGTAGATAAAAGGGTCTATGATCTTTCATCCTATCATCGTTGTTTGTTTTGGGATTCTTAGATTCACTATATTTAGGTTGGTCATTCATTGTGAGTAATGATATGTCAAAATTAGGAGGCATTTTAATTCCTTCATCGGCAAGGGCCTTGAAGTATTGTTTTGGGTTATGTTTGACTACCTTTGTAAGAATTTTAGTGAACCTATTATTGTTAAGAGCTTAATTTATGGTGGATTGTGTTATTTCTTCACTATCAGTTTCACTTGTTTTAATAGTTGCAACACTAATGTGATCTTCCCCATCAAAGTCTTTTCCCCAAGGGTTCCCTTCTTGAAACATTTTTGCTCTTGTTCTAGGGGTCATAGGTGATTTGTTATAATTTTCAATCCAAGGTAATGTATGAGACCTAAGACTAGGATGCGAATGAAAAGGATATGATTCTAAGATGGGATATGAAAATGGTATGGTATGATATGACAAGCTAAGAATGCAAAAGCTAAAAGAAAACTCTAGGTCCAAAGTTGGTTATGATGTAAAGGCTTTACTTGTGTTATGATGGATAGACACAAGGACACATAATCAAGCGAGGGTATGTAGGATATGATGGACTCCAAAAGGATTGCCCTACTCAAGGATGATGGTATGTTTCCCTAACTCAAAGATTGTGAACCTCAAGTGATGCAGGTGATAGATAGCCAATAGTTTGATTTCAAGACCTAGGAAGAGTGGCCTAAGTGCAAGCTAAAGGTTTTATTTGATTGATGATGAATATGCAAAGGGATAAATTCATAGAACATGCAAAGGTTAGGTGAGATGGTCTTGATATGCAAAAGGGGTTGAACATGAAAGAACTAGGTGGAATGATATATGTATGCAAAGACTATGTAATGTGACCTATGTTTGCAAGACTAGGAACATGCAAGTACTAGGATGAAAGGGATATGAATATGTAAGGACCATGAATATGCAAGGACTAGGTGGAATGCAAGGATTGAAAGATAAAAAATAAAGGATGATGACCCCAAGAAATCTAAGTGATAGGTTCACATGGGATGTTTATGTTGTTGGACCTTTTGAGGTTTGAAAAGTTTGAGATGTTGCAAGTTTCTCAGTGTGATGTTTGTTTCAGGTCGATTGTTTGTGTTCAGATTTGTGAATGTGGTGAATAATGTTTGAAAATCCAAAAAACACTTGACAATCATGATGTTTTGGTGTATGCAAAGCACATGAGACAAGCACAATCCTAATAGGCTAATAGGCCAAGGGTTTGTATACTTGATATATCCCACCGATATACCCCGAATTGGTGCTAAACACCTTTCCTTCTCGAGAGCGGATAGCTTAGAAGTTTGGTGGCATTGGCTCCCCTCCATGGCTCATTAATGTCATTCGAGCACACCAACTTTGAATTCTTGGGTAGTGACCTCCCAAGAACTACTATCTCTACTCAAGGGGATCAATAGTGAGTGTCTTCGGGCATGATACTATACCCTGCACTATACCAAGCAATGGTCGAAGAATGGTTGGCCTAAAAAAAAAGGTGTTTAGTATGGGCATTCTGTTCATAGGAAATGATCCATGCAGTGAGAGTCCCCTTTTAGATCCATCTCGTCAGAACCATACGTGTGATTCTTGGGATTTCCCCAAGAATCCACTTTTATATACCGGCTGGAAGTCCCTCGAGTTCAGGGTGCTACCGGTCTGAGTTGTCCTGGGGTAAGTACTTTTTCCCTTAAAGGCGAGGCTCATTTTAGAAATAATAATCATTTCTCTTACACCCAGGATCGCTCGAAAGCGCAAGGGGAGAGGATACTTCGATTATTAAGTCGTGAAGGTGACAAAAAAAATAAGGTGGGTCTGGTTTTCTGATCACTTAGTTTTCACAAGGTGAGAGCATAATCACCTACCACCTTCAAGCACAGTCAAACAGAATCAAGCACATGTTCATTGACCCCCTAGTTAAGCCTATGTGGAAGAAGACAATTGTTCATTTTTTAATGCACCAATTGAAGTGTTTTATAATCTAAAAGATAATTGGTTTCAAAATCATGTCTTCGACGAACGTTCTGCATCAAAATCTCATTAGTAGTTTCATGTCTCCTTTCTTTGACAAGCGTATGTTTTAATTTTCAATTCTTTGTCAAACAAACCTGCAAGAAAAATAAACTAAAATTAGACCTAAAATCCAAACAAAGCTAAAACAAAAAACATCATTTAATCTAATTAATAAAAACCTAAACTAATTAAAACTAAATGTTAAAATTAAATCTTAAAACTAAAAAAAAATGTAAATCTAAAATTAAATTAATCTAAAACTAAATTAGAATTAATCTAAAAAAAACTAGATTAAAATTATTCTAAAAACTAGATTAATCTAAAAACTAAATTAAAATTAAAAATTACAAATTAATCTTAAATCTATTTTAATCTAAAAAAACTAAATTAAAATTAAATTACAAAATAATCTTAAATCTAATTTAATTAAAAAGACTAAATTAAAAACTAAATTGAAATTAATCTAAAACTAAATTAACAACTAAATGAAGATTAATCTAAAAACTAAATTAAAGTTAATCTAAAACTAAATTAAAATTAATCTAAACTAATCAAAAAACTTAATCTAAAACTAATTTAAAAACTAAATGATATTATACTAAAATTAAAAATGAAGAAGACTAAAATAACTTTAAACTAAAGAATGTATCTTAGAGTGCATTTAAAAAAAAAAAAAAGTATGTTAAAAAGTTAAGGACTAGACTAAGTAATCGAAAGGTATCATAAAAGGCTAAACTAAATCAAACAAAAGCTGAAAACGTGGAAGTTCAATACAACATGCAATGAATGCATTTAAAACTCAGACAAGGCGCATAAACTATTTGACAGGTTGCCTCAAAATAGATATGGCTGCATGCATAGATGCAAGCACAAGGCGCATGAATTGCTTAACAAGAAGCCTTAAAATAAATGTCGCTTGCTGAAAGAGAATAGGATTTTCTTAAAAGTATCTAAAGCCCTTTTAACTGGAAGCTAGATTATTTTGACGGAGATTTTATTATGTTATGCTTGTTGCAAAAAGCCTAGATCTGCAACATGTAATTCAAGTTACAGAAAAATATTATTTATTGAAAGATACTCAAGCGAAAATGACATGCAACTCAGAAGAGGGAGTTTGTCACTAACATATGCATGCAAAAAAGCTCGAATGTGATAACTCAGATGGTAGTTCACATGACATAATAAAAAACCAACCCAAAACAACAGAGGCTAAAAATATGATAATGAGAAATTTCCCATGTTTGCAGAATGTTTACATCAACAGGCTCCCACACAAGACTCACTTTGATTAAAGACAAAAGGAAAACATGTCCATAAATATCGTTAAAATAAAAACACAATGACCAGGAACATGCAGATTTTAGAAGTGTATAAGATCTATTCTATGTAGATTTCATGAAGCATATAAGATTTATTCCATGCAGATTTCAGGAACATGCGATTTCATGATACTCAAAGATCATTCACGTCAGTCTCACCATTTTGTAGAGCCATAAAAATGTATGATTCTATGGAGTAAGAACCACCATTTCAGCCCACATCAATGGAGCTTTCTAATTAAAAGCAAAACCAGAAATACAAATCTAAACTACAAAAAATAAAATAATGCTTTTAAAAGAAATCAATCTCCATTGTCTCCCTATCACCAAGATCTTTGTTTATGCATTTGCTCTCAGATTTTATGAGCACAAAATGCAATAAAGAGGCTATGGTGAATGAGAAATGCAATCAAGATGCAAAGATGATATGAATATGTAAATTTGTGAGCAAAATTTGTGAGAGAGAAAATGAGGGAAATCCCACTTTAAATAGGAGTTCTTTGAGGATGGAGAGGGGTTGAAGATGAAATGTGGGATAAAAGATGTGAGAGAAGTAAATGCCATTATCCCACATTGATGGGTTAAATGTTATGCATGAGAGTGAAAGTGATAAAGGGATATTAGATTAAAATGAACGTAAATGATTAAATATGAATAAAATGTTTTAAAGATGCTTTACTAAAATGCAATATTTCATGAACGATTTATGCAAATGATATGATTAATATGCAAGTTATGATAATTAGTTTATTATGAAATAATAATAAGTGACTATGATAATTGATTTATTAATGGAGATGAATATGAAACAATTATGGATGATAATGATAATTGATTTAATATGGAAATGATGTTTGTGACTTATTATGCAAATGGATTATAAATGATTTATGATTTATTATGCAAACGGGTATGAATGATAGTGCAAATGGACATGAATGTTAATGCAACAGATATTGAACGAGCATGAGATGGTTCAATGATTTGATGAAATGCATGAATAGAAGAAAGTATTGAATGAATTGATTAAGTAAATAGTAATATCTATTTAATCAATAGACGAATATTGTTACGATTGTGAGGACAAATTTGAGTTCTGCACAGGTTTAAATTGATTAGGTTTTTTAGCATCACACGTAAATACTTCCTCTATTTTGACTCCTGAACTTCGAATGTTGTAAACTCCTGGTTCTACATCAATACATAGAACTTCATTTTTCTAATTATAATCTATGATCATGTATTTCATGTATAGTTCCCTTTCAATTTTGATTTGGTTAGGAACTCCCTTTCATGGAACCACATATGTGAGAAATCAGTAGCCATATATCCATTCAAATTTTTTGACCAATCTCTACTCAATAACACACCATAGGTATCGATATCTCAACAACTTGAATGTCTATGTAATATTGAATTCTAGGATCTAACGCTAATTGTGTGTGAATATTAGTCAATTCTTCGACTATATTTACTTATGTTTTATCGAGTTGAGTGACCTTCTTTAAAGAACTTTCCACAGTTAATCCTAGCATTTGACATATGGACAAATATGTCACGTTAGTAGATGCTCTAGAATCTACTATGCAATTATGAAGGTTTTTACCAAATATTCTCAAAGTGAGTAAAAATGGTGGAGACTCCAATTTTCCTTTGTAAAATGCTACTTGCGCATCTTCTATAGGAACGATGTTCTTATCCTTTGTTGTGGCTTGATTATCTTTCACCCAAGTATCTTTAAACTTGCTTTCTTTTGGAAGATCTTCTAGATTGTTTAAGAAAGCTTTCCTGATCACAAGTGTTTTGAGAAATTATGATAAAGAAAGGCTAATATTTACCTTTTTTATTTCTTCCATTAAATAGTTAGTCAAATTGTTATGGTCAACGGAATCTACCTTTTCACTTCTTGAAGCATTTGATGAATTTTAATGAGAGATTACCTTGGGTAACCCTGGGTTATTATTTGATTTATCATCAGGTGGAGTATTGAAATTATTAGGTGGGATTGACATTGTTAATGGCCCATTGAATTTACTTCCACCATTTGTGTTACTTCTCAAGTTATAACTATGCCCTTTCTGATACTATTGATAGGAAAAAGTATACGTCTCTAAAGTCATAGTTGAATTATCTCCCTCATATTCACAAGTGTAACTTGTGACAATAGTAGACGATTTGACTTGTTCATAAATTTTAAGGACTAAAGCAAAATCATATCCTACTGGGACTAACTCATTTCCTTTAGGAGGATGAGAGTCACACTATTCATTATAATGTGTAGCAGCTAGAAAAATGTCTAAAGCAATTTTGAACTGTGAACAATCTACTTAAGCATCATCATTGGTATTATGAATCCTACACCAATTATTCATAACGAGATCAGCTAAATTCACTTTCGATGTGGATCTTTCATTAATAGGATCGGAATTATCTAAAGGTGTTGACGCTCCTCCATTATTAGGTCATGTATTCCAAGGTCTAGGTCATCTAGGAGCATTATACATCCAATTTTATGAATTTTAATTGTTATTTTGAGCATAAAAGCTTTGATTTCTTAATTGTGTAACCTTTATGGTTAATCTCTTGAGTTGAGATGTAATTTCTTTCATATCTTCATTTTCCTCTAATATTTTGATATTTTGGTTTTCCTAAGTTTGCGAGAAAAAATAATTTCCGTTAGGACACAACTCTATGATAGCTGGACCAGGGTGAGGGACTAAAGCTTGACTATTTCCTGGTTGAAAGAAAGTATTCTAAGGAAATGTCCCATTCTGAACCATTGAAGGATAAACATTAGGAGCTATAGGATGACTTAAAGGGACTCCATTTACCCTTTGGGTAGGTTAATTATTCAAACCATTTCTACCATTCACAGACAATCCATTTCCGAGGTGTTTCATTTCCAAATTCACACTTATGGCTTCAACATAGGCTTCGGGTAAAGTAGCAGGAGGATTTTCCCTTCGCTTCACAAACATAGTAGTTAAAGGATCTACTGTTGTATAATAAACTATGATAACAAAAAAATTATCCACTACGTAAGGTGCTTGCAACCTTGAATAATCCTTTTGAAACATGTTGTTAAAAGCAATAATAGGTTCTCCTTCGAACCTCTTGATTTGAGAAAATTGATGATATAACAAGGCAGGGTCAGTTGGTGTTCTAAATCTGGCTAAGAATTGGCTTTCCATATCCTACCATGACTTGATAGAATTGTGAGGTAAGTTGATATACCACTAGTAAACTTCATTTCTTAAGGTGTATGGTAACAACCTACATACGACATATTTGTGTTGAATCCTCACTCTAAAGCATTTATCCTTAAAGATACTAATATCCTCTTCAACATCTTTATGCAAATAATATTTGGGACACAACTTATCAGAATTTTTCAGTACATCATTGTACACGGAAAATTTAATATGTGACTCTACGTTAAAGAATTTCATCACTATGGAGGGCGGTGGTATGACAATGGTCGAATTCTATGAATTCGTACTTACACTTCCATACTTTTGAGGTCTAGATGACGTTCGACCACTAAGCTTGACTAAATTCACATGAGGATCACCAAATCGAGATCTAGTGACTCTATGAAAATCTAGTTTAAAACTTAACAAAGCCAAAAGAGACAACAATATGCCCCTCCTTCTAGCACCAGTTCCTGTTGACGATGATTTTACTCACAGCAACAGGGCGAATAAATTCTTCACAGATAAATTGCAAAGAGCCTATCCTTCTTGAAAGATATGGAACAAAGAAAATCTAAAGGGGGATTATGCTTTAATAGGAAAATATTGGCTCAATTCAATCCCAATTCTTTGGTAATCAGGTCTTGATTGCACTAGGTTTGCTCTCGAGTATAATGTGATATTGTTGTTAATCTCAAAGGGGATATGGTTACTTTCAGTTTCGTTAAGATTCATAAGCATTTTACACAAGATTTCCAATTCATTCATAAAATAACATCATGAAATCAAAAGATTTGAAATAATATTTCATGAACATCAACAATTTATTTGCTATCACTTAAGTAAATTTAGCATTAAGAATTTAGCAATTTCATAGAAAATGAAAGATTTTCAATAAATTCCCATCCATTCAATTATTTTTTTGAGCATTTTCAAGGAATTTAAGCATCTATTCTAAAATAAAGCATAAAATATTGAAAATTAAAATTTTCTCCCAGTTATTCTCCATGCATGCCCCAAAGAATCAACTAAAACAAAGAAAACCGCTTTATACTTCACTAGATTGCTTCACAACTACATATAAAATGGTGTGAGCTTTTAAAGAGAGGGGTTTTAGTTTGGACACCGAGTAGGTTCTGCATGCACCCTTAAATGATGCAACACATAGTCTTGTTTGGTTGAACTAACAAAACCAACTACAAAAGATTCATGAGATAGGTAGCTTTCTAATTGGCTCTAATATTAATCAATGTCTACATGCATACAAAGTTTTACACCAGAATAATTCATAAAACAGGAAAACAAAACAAAACTTAAAGAAGTTTTGGCTCTTCCAACATCCACAAATTCTGAACTTAAAATGAAAATAAAGTAGTAAATGACCTTTTATAGGAACAAGGCCTCAAGAGTTCAAACTTAAAGTCTATCCTGAGAATTAGAAATAACAAATTAAAATGTAGCACATGGCATATGCCAACTATCATTAGAATATTCCAGATGAAGTCAAAGCTTTGACTTCATTAGCAGCAACACTTTTCACTTCGTACTCTAGCTTGCAATACTTCACATAAATCAAGGTTATCAACATTCTTCAAAATACTAGATAGGGAACATCTATCGGGACCGGGAACAACCTGCAAAACTCAAAACTTAAACAAATATCTTTGTAACTCCTCAAGTATCTAGTATCTAGTTCTTTCTTTCATTATTTAGTGCTTGGGCTCTGGGATCTTTTCTTCACCTTTCCTTAATTGATATTCTTAGAAAGCACTCAACGTTTGATGCATATGTCCTTTTGAAATCCCTTGCACTGCATTCCAAGTGAGCTTGAGCCTAATGTATTCTTCAGATACCTAGAGTACAATCTTATTCCTCAGCACTTTGTTTGTCTCATATCTAGCTATATTGTTCCTACACTATATAATCTCATCAATGACCTCTCGAGTTAATAGCTAAACAAGGTCTTTGTTTATTCTTTCAATCCATTCTTTGAAGGCTTTAGCTTCTTTACTATCCTTTCCTAGCATTTGGGGATCACAACCTTGACATGCTAACATTTCAATGAAATCATGATCTTTATCAAGCAATTTTATGCATTACATGGTGAGCTTTTCAAATCCTTCAATGCATTGCATCAGCATGTCACCTTCCCATTTCAACTTTTTTTCCACTTTTCAAGAAATATAACTTCTTTCTCTGAAATTATTTTTCCTTTTATTAATTCTTGAACATCCATTTGTATGAGAATTTCAATATTTTGCCTTTCATCATTAACTTGTTCTTGGAAAAGCTTTCATTCATTCTCAAATCTTTTGGATTTTTCTAACCTATGGTATGCTTCCTTATATTTCCCTAGAGCATATGTGATGAATTCTTCTCCTTGTCTCACCTAGTACTCAATCCATTCTTCAAATGCATTCATTTTGTGGTGAACTATTTCAATTGCATCCACCTATTCTTGTGACATCAATACCGGATGTTGAGGAAATTCAGTATGTTCATGACCAGATAACATTAGGGGTCTTATAAAATGTTCCAAGGTAGCAAACCATTCTTTCAATTCTCGTTTCTTCTTTTTATACTTCTATACTCTGGAAACAGTGTCATCCAGGTTCACCTTTGTTTCTTCCAACTCTTGCCTCCAAGACGAGTGTCAAGATTAATATGTGTTATCTTATAATCCTTAGGCATTATTTCATGTCTATTTTTGTCAGCTATTGGAGTTGCTATATGGATGGTTCTATCACCATCTACATTTCTCTGTATGACATGTTTTTCTCTAGCTCTACGTGTAGGCTTAGGAGTGTCTACTTCCTATCTGAAACTATTAAGATCCAGAGGCAATACTTCTACTTCCATTGGGGAAGCTAATTCCCTGATCATCTAGTCAAGTGCATCTTCATCACACTCTACCTCTATAACATTACTTTTTTTTTGGTTTCGAATTGATTCAAGAACCTCCTTTCTTAATTCTTCATTCTTATATGTCACGTCCTCCGAAATAGAAATTTCCTCAACAATTTTTGGCATAGATTCAGGATTACTAGGATTTGGCACTGTCTCCTCTATTTGAAGACTTACATTTTCCTATCTATCTAGATGTTCAGCCTCAGTTACCCAGTTGTTACTTTCTTTATTCTCTACTACACCAGGGTTTTCCTCATTTCTAACATCATCACTTGAAACATGTGTAGCTTCACCCTTCTCAATTTCAACTTCTATCTTTTCCTTTTCTGTTTCTGCAAAGACCTGTGACTATTCATTATCATTTGGAATATTCCCAAGCAAAGGCTGGGAATCAAAAGTTTCTTCAATAATTATTTCATCAATAGGATCCTACTCTACAATCTCCTTGTTTCTATCTAAAAGATATTAGGATTCCCCACTTCTAAAGTGAGTGTTCCTTGTATAAATTATTTTTCTTCAACATTTATAGGAGTGGACCCTGTATCCAAAATCTCTTATACCACTGGTTGTACCATGGGGTAATCTTTACATTTCTTTTCTTTTACCTTCTCCCACATAGCACCCCATTTATCCATCTATTATTTAACTATAGCTTCATCTACCTCAGAAATCCCATCCAAATCCATAGGAGTTCCTTCCAATGCTTGTTTCATACTATCAATGTTAATAGAAGGAGGAGAAGTAAATATTGGTGCAAACCTTTGAGATGCAGACCTGGTCTGTGTACGAAAATTTTCTCTTACTCTTGCTTTTTCTTCAATAACCAGTTTAACTTTAGGTTTTGCTGTAGAGGAATATGCACCTTTGGGTCTTACTTTCGACTTATCTTTACTGGATTCGGCATCTTTCTGCGTATCAAATGACTTTACTAGAACTTCTTGTTTTGAAGCTTTAGGGGTTCTTTCTTCAATCCTTATACCAGGAGTCACCTTACTAGTTTTCCTTCTCTTCTTAGCAGGATCTCCACTCTCAAATGCAGTTTCATTTTTTTTTCTACTTTTTTCCTTTGAGAATGTTGGTTCAATTCCTCTTTCTCTTAAATCTTTACAAAAATCATTTATGCAATGTTGAGTGTATAATAGAACTAGTTTGGAGAACTCATCAATTGATGGAATTTCTTCACCTTCATAATATGGGTCTGGGATGGGTTCATCATACACCTTATCTTTGTTATAGGCTCTATTCAACACTTTTCCATCATCCTCTTCCAACTGATCTAGGATGTCATGGAGCATAAGAATCTGAGCATATTTTAAAGACAATCTTTGATACTTTCTTATTCTTACTTTGAGCTCATCTTCACAATTAAGCCAATAATCTTCTAGGTGTAGCACATGAGCACAATAACCAGCTATGGCCTTGGAAATATTCCCTTCAATTTCCTAATACATTCTTTGAAGTGTAAAATACTCAAAATTATATGTTCTTAATTCGTCTTCACACAAGTTAGACACCCTAATTGCATTGCACTTATAATTCCCTATCGCAATAGTAAATTTTGTATAAAGAACCTGAGACGGTTTTAATTGTCTCACTACTTATAATAAAACAATTTTGTATGTTGGATACCTAGGCAACATGAAAGGTTTTCCATCAAACCCTTATATCCTAATGTAGGAGTAATTGGGGAACTAACTATACCAGCCTCCCATTGGTCTAATGACACTTTATGCCTCCAAGGATAATCTTTTGGTTTTATCACCTGCCATCATTCTGACCACCTTCATGGAGAACAAATCATTAACTCTCATGTAACTCTCTTTGTATCTGTGGATAGTGATCTAGGGTAAATGAGCATATATCAAACAGTTTCCAACTTCCCTACCCAGAGTACCAATCTTTTTCAACCCTTGTTTTCTTGCCCTCATGGCGCAGGAATAAATCACATATCAAGACATATAGAAACATCTAGTTTTGGGGAATGTTGTTATCTGTTCACATAATTTGTCACTCATAAACTTTCTTGAATGCATTTGCATAGGATTTTCCATCAGTCTAGATATTATTACAAACATCCAAGGTTCGAATTTACTAGCATCTCTTAAACTAGCCATCCTACTCAGCAACATTATAATATCTTGAATTTCTTGGTTGAACATAGACCTTTTAATTACTTTGGTTTGTGGTGTAATCATCTCTTGCACTGCCACAATAATGGGTTACACTTTTTGGGACATCCTGATTTTTTCCTGAAATCACATATTTTTAGAAAATACAATGATTTATGACTTTAAAGGTTCCATTTAAATTATTTTAATTAAAGAGGGATTGATCAAACCCCCTTAGATCAAACCCCCTTGGATAGAACCTTGTTAGATTTAAACCATACCTATAATTGAGTCTCCTCTACACCTATCAAAATGCTGATAAAAAACCACTTTTGATTTACCTTTTGGGTGATCAAATGAATTCATTTAAAATTTATGCTTTGTATGCCTGTAGCCCTTATTATAAGCTTCCTCAAAAGTATAATTTTAAATATGTTTAATTTGATTATTATATTTATTTTTTATTTCTTGTGAATGTAGGATTTTCAATGAACATCAAGTTCTTTGTCTTCACACATCTGAAAAATAGAAAAATAGAAAAAATTCTAAAAAATGCATGTGTGCCTAGGTATTGATGTCCTTATTCCAACAAAAGAATAAGTTAATTCAAATGAATACAAAAAAAGTTATGTGATTAGCCAGTACACCTGTCCAATTCATAATTCACAGTGACTTGGAAAATTGAGAATTAAAAAATATGTAACAAAATTATGAAAAAATATCCATCCCTATATATTGGTGTGAAAAAATTGTATTTTAAAAATTATAATTTTATCCTATCTATAAAAAAAGTTACGTGGGCCGAAGTAAACATCACTTTTTTAAAATGTTGATTAGTAGAAAAAATAAGTTATTAAAAATTGCATAAAATGATTCACAATTTATTTTTTAATTTAAAAAAATATATATAATTAGAATCTACAAAAAATATCTAACAAATAACTAGTTTGATTCATCTTAAAAACCTTAATGGTTTAGCTGCTATAGGTGTGTAGAAAGTAGATATGCGGTGAAAATCCTGATTTTAATGTCAAGTTTGGTAAAATTGTAACCCATTATTGTGGGACTCATCATAATTTTTTCTATTATGGGCTTCAACATTCTGATATGTTCTGGCCTTTTCCTTCATATCAACATTATATATCTAGGTGAAAAAAGGAAGCCCAAATGTGTATGTAATTCCCTTCTGTGAGAGGTTTGCATAGATTCTCCCCTCTTTTTCAACAACTCTTTTATTTGGGTTATAATAATTCATGCATTGCATAACCAATTCAGGGGCCTCAATTGCTGGCAGAAACCATCCTATTGAAAGTAATTCATTTTCTATAACATTTTTAGCACATTAAGAAGCATTTTCTTGTCATACCCGAGTGTGAATTTTGACATCAAAATTCCACCACATATGAGAGTTTTGTAACTACCACACTGATTGGTATGGCTTGCGAATTGCAATATTTAAATTCATCTTTTTCCCTTGCGTCAAAAGTACTCATTTTTGTTGGTGTGTTTTTCATTTTTCAAGTGTGTCTTGTGTGTGATTTAGGGTTAAATTTAACCAAATTTCTTACAATTTAAAAGACTTTCAATTCACCTTTCGGCTAAATTCAAATCAAAGAATGAACAACATTTCAATTTATAAAGGGAAATACAATTTTTTGAGATTTTCATGTATGAAAATAATTAACAGAAAATTAGTTATTCGAAACATACCTGGTTCTAGTTGATAAGGATAATATTCACATAATGGAACTCCAAAACCCTTTGTAGTTGTGTTATCTGTTTCTCAAAATTTACCTCTCCTTACACACCAATATTATTTTGTTCTTTCAATTTCCTTTGCAAATTTGTAACATGACACAAAGTGGATTATTACAAAAGCAACTGCATGCTTAAGGTGGTGCCGAGTACATGGGATTAGTTCTCCACCTTCATTAATTGCCTATTATAATGCATTAATTCCTTGAATAAAGATGCAATCATTACAACTTAGGGTTCAAATTACGAATGCCTAGATTTTTGCATAGGCTTCCTACTAGAGGAGAAAGATGGCGCGATGACCATACATGGCACTCTAGTGTCACTCTAATCTTTTGAAAGACATAATCCATTAAAGATATGTGATCAATTTGTGATCACTAGGATTAGAACCTTCAATATCAACTTTTAATCAAAATACCGAGATCTAGGGCACTTACCTCCAAGCTTCAAAGAAAATCAAATAAAAAAGGAAAGACCAGGAACCGGATTCAAGAGATTACAAAATTTCAAAATAGACTCTTTGGTTTCATATTTCTGAATAAAAGGAATGAAATAAAACTATTGGACTCTGATACAAGGAAAGAAAAAATATATCACCGGGATTGAAACTTCTGGTGGATGACTTATTGGGTGGAGCTAGGACCAACTGAAGATACAATTCACTTTGATGCAACCACACAACTTTGGGATTCTAGTTTCTGGTAATATATTAAACTTCATGAAAAATTTAAAACATTGAATCCGAGAAAGAAATAAGACAAGGAACAAGCAAAATTGAAAATGAGACCAGCAACTGACCAAGCCATATAATGACACCAAAGCAAACAAAAGTGAAAGGGGACAAGAAAAAAAAAGGGGTCCACATTTTTCCAAAGGGAAAAATGGGGTGTTTTGTGAGACCACACAACACTGTACATATCACTATTTATTTAATAAATATAGGACCTTCAAATCCTTTAGATGGTGGCATTTCAGAGGAGACATGGATGGGTAAAAAGGTAAACTATTCATTTATGAAAACCTTTGGTTGTGAAGCTTTTGTCCATGTTCATGTTAAAAATAGAACCAAGCTTGAGGCTAAGTCTAAAAAATGTACCTTCATTGGATATGGAGTAGATGAATTTGGTTATCGGTTATGGGATTATGAATCATAAAATCATTAGGAATAGATATGTTATATTCAATGAGAAGGTCATGTATACAGATCAATTGCAAGAAAAGAAGCATGAATAAGCCAAAAAAGAATATGTGGTGTTGGATGAGATTCTAGAAAATAAAATTCCAATGGTACCTGATGCTCAACAACAAGTTATTCCATAGACTCTTGCAAGTGTTAAGACATTCTACAAGGATAACTAGACCTCCAAAAATATTTTCTCCATCATTATATTCTATATTATTAAATAATTCTAGTGAACCTGAAGGTTATGAAGAAGCAATACAGGTAGATACCAAAAAGTAGTGGGGGCTAGGTATGAAAGAGGAAATGGATTCCTTGATGCAAAATCAGACTTGGGACTTAGTCCAATTTCCTGTAGGTAAAAGAGCACTACCAAATAAATGGGTTTACAGGTTGAGGGAAGAAGATGGAGGCAAGAAAAGATATAAGGCTAGACTTGTGGTAAAAGGTTTTTTCACAGAAAAGGTATAGATTTTGATGAAATATTTTCTCTAGTTGTAAAGATGACTCTTATTAGAACTATTCTAAGTCTTGTGGTTGTGGAAGATTTGCATCTAGAATAGTTAGATGTGAAAATAACATTTCTCCATGGTGATTTGGAAGATGAAATATACATGTAGCAACCACAAGGATATGAGGTCAAGCGTAAGGAGGAATTTGTGTGCAGGTTAAAGAAGAGTTTGTATGGCCTAAAGCAAGCACATCGATAGTGGTATTTGAAATTTGATAGTTTTATGGATGAACAAGGTTACAAAATATGTCATTATCATTATTGTGTTTATTTTAAGAAATTAGATAATGGCATCTATATTATATTGTTGCTTTATGTTGATGGCATGCTTGTTGTCGAGTCTAACATGCAGCATACTAATGAACTTAAGAAAAAATTAGCAAATTCATTTGCTATGAAGGATTTGGGTGCAACAAAACAAATCCTTTATATGAGGATCACATGGGATAGGACAAAAAAAAATTATTTTTGTCTCAAAGTGAGTATGTAGAGAAGGTGTTGAAAAGGTTTAACATGCAAAATGAAAAAGTAGTTTGTACACCTTTGCCTAGTCATTTTAAGTTGACTAAGGAGATGTGTCCAAAGACATAAGAGGAGGAAGAAAAATTTCTAAGATACCATATGCATCAACAGTTGGTAGCTTGATGTATGCAATGGTATACACAAGGCCAGATATTGCACATGCAGTGGGATTTGTGAGAAGGTATATGATCAATCCAGGAATGGAACATTGGAATGCGGTAAAATGGATTCTCCGATATTTTAGAGGTACTACTTCAAAGAAACTATGTTTTGAAGGAAAAAATTCTACTCTAAAAGGATATGTTGACTCTGATCTGGCAGGTGATATTGATAGTAGGAGTACTATAGGGTATGTTTTTACTGTAGGAGGTACTATAGTCAATTGGATTTCTAGACTGTAAAAGGTTGTTGCACTTTCAACCACTGAAGTTAAGTATGTTGCTACTATGGAAGCTAGCAAGGAGATAATTTGGTTACATTGCTTTCTAGAGGAATTGGGACAATGACAAGAAGATAGCCCTTTGTACACTAATATCGAAAGTTCCATTCATCTTGCTAAGAATTCAGCTCTAAATTCAAAAACTAAGCACATACATCTCAAATACCACTTCATTCGGCCAGTTTTGGAGGATGGGAAATTGAAGCTAGAGAAAATTCATACAAGTGAGAATCCTACAAATATGTTCAAAAAGGAAGCTACATGGGAGAAACTAATTTCCTCATTAGTTTATATTGGCCTTCATGACTGATAATGGTGGACATAAGAAATCAGCCAGACCTATAATCCAGTGGGAACTACAAGTGCAGTAGTGTCATCTAGGATCAATCTACAAGGGTTTG
>VDFB02370113.1:0-14420 GCA_007258455.2 Sequoia sempervirens
TTCATTTAGGCTTGTCATATCTGCCTCTAACTTTTCCTTTTTATTGAATATGTTTCCAAATTGATTCTTGTTCTACTATTTGACATTTGTTTTGATTATATTTAATTTCTTAAATATTTGGAACATTTTTATCTTTTTTTCTGAGATCTTTCCACTATCTCTAATAGACTCATGATTTCCTCATCATAATCACTTTTTTTTAGTTTGAATGTGCATCAACTAGGATGTCGATCCTCCAATATTTGAATTTGAATAGAACAATGATATGATTGTAAGATATGAAGGATACAACATTTCATTTAAAATTGCAAACATAGCTGATTGCTACGCCACAAAATCCTAACTAGCTTTTCTTCTATGTGGCTAAAGCCAAGACTCCTATTGGTTCTAAGAGAATAAACCATTCCTCAGGGAATATCAATTAATCCCTATGCATGTACAAATTCTAAAAAATCCTTTTGAGATTGGACTATTTTATATGCCCCCTTTTTGTCTATACATGTCAAGATAGCATTAAAATATTTTCCTATGATTATGAGAGCATTGGGGAGAGAGGAGATGATGGCTGATAATTGTTCATATACCCTTCTCTTAGATGTACAACAACTAGACCATAAACATTGAAGAAAAAAAATAAGGCTAGAAGTAAAAAATTTGACCTTGTGTACCTACCAATTTTGGTTAGTTCTTACAATCTCAATGTTGATCAAATAATTTCAAGTCCTCCAATGGAACCATTAGCCTTAGTGAACTCTTTGTACTATCACTTCCATTTGTTAATGAGAATTATTAGATCTTTTTAATATGTTTTTTTAACATAAAAATATTAAAATTAGTGATTTCTATTTGATTCTTGGTGAAGCACCTTTTATTAGGAGCATTTAGACCCCTAAAATTTCATGAGGTGATCTTCATTAACAATTGAGAATGAATGTCTCCTTCCCAAATCTCAGAATCATTGCTAGCATCTTGTGATATTCAAACCTTATTCGTTTCCCTATCTTTTCTAGTAGGTTCCCCATAATCTGATTTGTTTGTTAGCAACTTACAATTCTTTCTTCCATGATAGCCAATCCTTCCTCTCCATATTGATCATCCTTCAAGTCTTCTTCTAGATATATTGCAGCCTCTGGTGTCATGCTTGTGTCTTGCTTAATCATACTACTATCCCAACTTGGGATGATGCCAAACTCTTCTAGGGAACACTCAAACTTGATTTAATTTGAATGTCTCTTTTAAAGACAAGTCACATGCCACTTCACTTGGTCTTAGAACCTTGTTTTCTAGGGGATGATAAATGGGAGATTAGATTTCTGTCATTATTCTCTAGCTTCACACCTCCATTATACTCTAGAATTTTTCCCTGCAGATCCATTTCTTTTGAGTTTACCTTTTGTGATTTCTCTTTCAAATTGATTACATGTTTGCACTCCTTCGTTTGATGACTTGATTTCTTGCATCTTTCATACTTCCTATGTGGTCCTTCCATCTCCAACGTTTTCATCCATGAGCTTAAGGTTGGTTTCAATTTTATTTTCCCAAATGTCGGACACAAAAGATCTAAATACAAGCACGGGTGCCAAAACACCAACTTCTCCTTTTGAAACATTTTCATCAACCTAATAAAGGTTCCCAGTGAGTTTACATTATCTGCTAAAATGTAGGGTTCCCAGTATTTTGATGGGAGATTGTACAAGTGGATCCACATTGGGGTTCTGGAGATGATATATTTTGTTAGATCAAAGTTGGCTTCCCACTCTCTTAGATAAACATTGACTCCATTCATCATCCATTGTCCCCCTTCCAGAATTTCCATTTTCTTTACTAAGGCATTCTACCAAGAAGAAACCTTTTAGGAGTGGCCTGAAATTTGATCCACTTTCTAAATTCCTCTTTTGTGATCCACTGATTTGCAACTTTGGCAATTGGCTAGATGAGGATCCCAAAATTGATTCATAAATTTCCAATATTAGGCATGCAGAGTGGTTTTCATTTGGTGTATTCCCCCACCAAAACAACATTAGCTTCTCATAATATCTTTGAATAATTATGATTTACTTTTCTTCCTCCCATTGTAACTATGGTGTATTTTAAAATTTGGTTTTTTGCCTCTGGCAAAAGCTCTGCTTTGTTATACCTCTCTAGTATCTTGGCTCCATGTTTTTTCTTTCTATTTTTACTTCATTTTACTTGTTTATAAAGTCTACATTGTGTGTTTTTGCAAGAGTGGTTTAGGGGAGAGGATGGAGTAGTTGAACATGTTCTTATAATTGTGATAAGATTTGCTGATTTAATGCCTAAAATTTGTAGTAGTATAGTATTAGTAGTTGTGACTTTAAAGTTGTTAGTGTTGGTCATGAGTGCTCACAATTGAATGAAATGTATTCCTTAGATCTAAAAAATAATAAATATTGTCACTAGATCATGTTCCCAAATATTTCAAGGGCTTAGATAAAAGTGAGGTAGGTAACAAATGGACAAATTTAACTCCCTCGATCCCATTTGTTGTAATAGATAGTCATTTACAAGAAGGTAGGTAAGGATGGGAATGGAAAGGAATGTTCAACGAGATAAGATAAAGTAGAAGTGTCAATACTCTTATTTCTTTTGTGTGTTGGAGGGAAATGAATGGATTAATAGAGTAGTTATAGAGAAGTAATGGCAATGCTATAACTCATTAAATATTATAGATAATATTGATGTTATAGTTTTTGGAGATTAATAGTTTATTCTTTACTTTTATCTTTATTGCTGAATTTGTCCTTCCATGAAAAACCAACATTCATTTTTTTTTTCTTTTAAGTTTTGAAAAGGTTTGGAGAGAATTACAACCATTCTCTAGAGTTTTAAAGGTGTGTTTTTCTTATTTGTCACAAAATGGAAGATTTTCTTGATATACAAAAATGTTGCAGTAATAAATTCATAGATTTTTGGAGCTCAAATTTGTTGTATGTTGTTTTTTATTGATTTAAGTTTCATGTTTCATTTTGATTTTATAGAGCTGGAATATACTTACTTTGATTTCATTTGAAACTTGAAGACCTCAAGTTTGTGTGACATAGTTTTTTTAGTATAAAAATGTTAAGAATTCTAAAAGTGTTTATTCTTCTTCATATTTGCATGTTATTTTGAAATATTTGTATTTGTTGATAGGACTTAATGGATGCAAAATGGTATATAATTTTTTGTGGTTATTTGAATGACAATGAGCATATCATTTTTGTCAAAGATTTGGTTAGAATATATTTTGAGTTTTTAGCTTGAAATTATGAATAATATTATTTTGTGAAATAGATTTGGGTTTGTTCAAAGGAGGGTCATATGTAAAAACTATTTAAAGGAGTTTCATTGCAAGTATTTATTTTGTTCATAATTTATTGGTGACTAGATATTTTGAGAATAAATAAGAAATCATCAGATAAATATAAAATAAATTTATTAGACAAACATTTAAAAATATATATTTAAAACAAATTTTATTCTAATTATAAGATATGTAATGGTTTGTTTAGTTGTCTCATATAATCAATAAATATTATAAGGGTTTTGTAATTATGTAAGATGCAATTTTTTAAGCATGTGCCATTCCCTTATTTTTATAAATAATTGTTATAAATCTTTTACTTAAATTGTCGTAAACTCCTTTACCTAGCTTAGCTTTCACTCACTCCCATCTGACAACAATGTTAAAACATATTTTTAAATTTATATTTTCCATGGAAATTTGAAGGCACTAGTGGTTTATGTTTAGAGGGAAACAATGGAAATAATAGTGACGTATGGGCTATTAAGGGGAAGGGTGAGGTAAGGGTTCAAGAGTAAAATTGAAGAATTATTAAATAGTGTATTTTGAAGGGTTTATAATATTAAAGTTATTAGATGTATTATGATATTTAAGAATATGGTTATTACTTAATTTATAATTAATTTATTATTAAATGGTTTATTTGAATTCATTTTAATTCGTGATTTGAGACAAAAGATTAAAATGATTAATATATTTGATAATTTAATTTTCATTGGATGATGTCAACTTTTTTTGTTGTTAAAAATGTCATATAAGTATTTTTTTAATAATCGTATCATTGTATTTAAATTAATTTAGTTAATTTAAACCCTTACACGAGTTGAGAATCATATTCATAGAACAATATGATATGAAGACTAGAGGTACCCGATTCTAGTTAAAGAGACCAAACTAACCAAGCAATTAGATGACTTGGAATATGAAACTTTGTTAGTGGGAGAAATATGTAAGCAAATAATCTTGTTAATAGTGAGTTAAGAATGCATGTGGAATTACTACAATAGAAAATGGTATTGCAAAGAAGAAACAACAATTTAGTAGGGAAAAAATTCAACATAGGGTCAGGACTGGGACGCCCTTGGGTGCCTAAGTCTCCCTATTTTTTTGGGATCCAAATTTGAATATGTTGGTGATGATATTTTAACATTTGAAATTCAAATTGTAAATTTTGGCTAGATTGGGATTTAATTTGCGAGAATATAAATAAATGCCTATAAATACCTAGTTATTGCATTATTTGAAATCTAACAAGAGATATCTAGCAACAAGTGAACATTAAGAGAAAGAATTATTGCCGAGAGCAAGTTAAGAGATACATTTTGAAGATCTATTGCAGCAATTCAAGATCCAAGCATCATGTCAAATCCTATGTGAGTTTATGTATGTTTGTATTATCATTGTTTGTGAAGGCTAACCCTTGTTGTAGGTCTCCAAGAAATTCAAGTATTCAAGCAAGAAAGATCCAAGACCTTGAGGTTATGTGTATGACTTTAGTCCTTCAAGGAAGCCATTGAAGGGTGGTGAGTTGCGTCACTTTGTTGATTCATCATTCCTTCCTATCATTTATCCATTTTTTCCATCGACATTGCCATTGTGGAAGTGGAAACACTAACACATGGTTTGACTAAGGCAAGCCCCTAAATGGCACAACCCTTTCCCTCTCTTTGAATGTGTAGGTTTCAAGTTTGAAGAGGATTGAAGGAAGTTTGAAGATCCATTTTCCATTGTTGCATTCTAAGCCCTACACTTTGTCAACTCACGGAAACTCACCCACAAAATTATTTGACAATAATCTAACAAGTTTGCAAGCAAAAATTGGGATCTCAAATCTGACATCAGAGGACTGCAAAAATAGAGTAGGAGAGGCATACAAGGACTCAAACGCCCCTAGATGACTCTATCCTCATATTTAGACCAACATCAACTTTTCAAGACAGGTGTACACAACACTTTTCCCTTCCTAGATATGCCTACAATTCACTATTTTGGTTTATTAGTTGTCATAATCTTGCAATTTTCATACTAGGGCACATAGTCTAATTAGGTTAATCAAGGTAAATCAATTCCAATCCATTTCAAGACTCAATCCTATCTACATTCCCTACCCCACAAAGATGTAGATCCAGGTTTGATTGGCTCACCTCCATGGTTGAAAGTCAATCTAAGATCACCTTGTTGATTTCCATCCTAATGTAAGCTTAGAAAAAGACAAAAATTGATCCTAGGTTTTATACACTAAACCTAGGGTTCTATTTTTCTATGCTGCAAGTTCTAATCTCTAATTTTTCCTATTTAATATTTATGGTCCAATTAGAATGGAGGAAAAAGATAGATTATGGGATGTACTCTAGGCAAAACTATTAAAACTTTAGAACCAAAACATCATCCTTGGCAGTGACTTTAATGCCATCATTGAACTGAAGGAAAAGAGCGGTGTCCTATCAAGTGAAACAATAGTACTAAAGAACTTCAAAAAATTTGTCTCTAGTAACGAACTCATAGATGTACACACCAAAAGTGGATGTTTTACTTGGAACAATCAAAGACTAGGATTCACCAATATTGTTGAGCACTTAAACAAGTTTCTTTTATCTATTAGCTGGTTGGGATTGTTAAAAGGAGTAGGACAACTAAGAGGGGGGGTGAATCAGTTGTCAGCAAATTCAAATACAAAACTTCAATCACTTATCAACTTCACAACCACACTATTCTATTATTAAGTATGAACATGAAATGCAGATTACAGATAGCAAAATCAATACAATGAACACTAGATTTTACATGGAAAACCCAATAAGGGAAAAACCACGATGAGGGTTAACTCACAATATTTAAAGTAATAGCAAAGACTAAATATATAAGGCTCACTGCCAAAGGGCTCACTGCCCAGAATAGGACTCACTGTCCGGATACAAAAGCTCACTACTTACACAAGGAGGCTCACTTCCTACAAAAAGAATTACAAAATAAAATTTGCTTCATAGTCAAAATGAACTGATAAGAATGCACCTAACAAGTGTTGATACAGTTCTAGTGATGCTCAATAGACCGAATTAACACACTTCATCATTTTCACACTTCTTCACATTCGTATCAATGTCATTCCTCGCTCTCTTCCATGCTTACAATCTTCAAAACTATTTGACATATATATTTGACCTATTCACAAGCATCAATTAGGTCGGCCTAATTAGATGCAATCCTTGTTCATCAAAAAATATCAACTTTCAGCTTCAAGCATTCACAAAATCTTCCAAAGATAATTCAAATGCTTAGCACGCTACATCATGTCAGCATAGACCTAAGATAGGTCACACATATATCCGCAAAACAAAATTAATTCACCATACCACCAAGTATCCATGAGGTCGGCTAGAGATGGGCTTAATAGCAAAATGCAATCAATAGAATAATTTTGATACACCATACGAGCACCTAAGCATGAGAGATTCCAAACATACATGCTTTCAATATCCATAAACTAATTCCCAAAACCGCAATCAGCAACTATCAACCGCCGAGGATTGTGGACCAAAATACCTAAGGATGTAAACTGCATACTGGTTCAGATACTGGACCAAAATACTAGATCAAACAATGACTTAGTCTTGCAGTTGCAACTCATATAATATGGTGGCATCAATGATAACACAAAACTATATAGTTATTCATTCTTCCAACAATCTCCCCCTTTGTCATTGATGGCAACATGTGCCAAAATTTTCAAAACAACATTATTTCCCCTTAACAACATTGTCCTTTCCCTTTTTTCTCCTTTCTCCACACCTCTCTCCCCCTTTGACATCAATGGAAAAGGGTGACCAAAAAAAATAGGATGCATACGTATGTACATGGTAACATTGTATATACAAAGAAATTCCAACTCCCCATTTCAAACATTCAAGTGAAAATGACACTTTTTGCATGAAAGATTTTCTTGTACCTGTCTCTTATGATCAAAATAATCCTTTTCCAAGAAAGCATAGCTAAATTCATCCTTGCAATCATACCATCCAATAAAGACAACTGTGTAAAAGAGGATGTCTAGTCCAAAGACAGACATTGTCGTTCACAATCTTCTGCGTCAGAGAGTATTCCAAATAGATGATCCAACCGGACCTCAACAATTTCTTTAACTAGCGAGAAGGTTTTAACCAAGTCTTCTCTTTTCCTTTGAGCAATCAAAAATTCCACTTGTAATTCACCAACTCTTATTCTCTATTTTCCATTATTTTCTTTGAAGAAATCAAAGCTCTTTCCAATACAATTCATCTCAGATTCAATGGCTTCAATTCTGCTTCTAAAATTGTGAACAGTTGCCAACGACCAGAGACAATACCTATAGATATCAGATGCTTCTTTGATGCATTCTCTTGTCTCATTAATGTGTTTAGATATCAATTTTTTGGCTTTGATACATCTTCTTTCAATCATAGCTTTGAATTTATGACCTTTGGGTCCTTCCAACAATGTTCTTTCTTCAATAACCTCTACGAGATCATCCGGTAAAGAGTTGAACATATCTAAAACTAAGATACCCTTATTGAGCAAATAATCAACTAGTACATCGTAAATCTTAAGTCTTTTGATCGTAGAGCATGCACTCCACATTCACCAACCTTCTTCATATCACCTTTAACTAACATCATCCGTATATCTTCTAGATCAAGGAAGTCAGATCCATACATAAATTCTTCTTCATTCTTCTCTTCTTCCGAGACAGTGATAACACCTTTTGTGATAGATTTTCTCCTTTTAGATTTCAGAGAGGACTCACCAATGACAACTTCCAATTATTTCTTACTGGAGGAGGAGCCCACTTCAAACTGACCAAGTGCTGACATACCAGAGCATAGATTCATCTTCAGGGATGCAAAATAGATTCTGCAAACACTTACATTTTCCTCCATTAATTCCAAATACCTACAAACTTGTTTTTCGACAAGGATACCGGATTCCCACTCAAAATTCTCTCTTCCCAATAGCGATCTCAAAAATTAAAATTTCAAACACATGAGCAAAGACCCAAACCAAAAAAGATAGATCTCGACCAAGGACATTCTAAAATTCTCCATTAGGTTTTCTAGTAATAGGCCACACAAATCAAATTGCTTGTTTTCCTTAACCATCATGTGTGCAAGATATACAGCAATAGCCGAAGTCGAACCTTCACAATTTCTGAAATAGATTTTATAAGAGATGTCATACGCAACATACCTTACAACAGAAAAAGTAATAGTATTTATCAATAGAGATCGAGGGTCTTTGCCAATACCAGTAAGTTCCTCCACATCTCTGTATTTCATAGTTTTCTTCCCAAGGAGGTTCCCAAATTGCATAAACCAGTAATAGCTTTGATTGCCTCAATCGTGATCAAATAGGGTTTGTCCAACATAATGTTGTTCTTGAATTGACTTAACAAGAACAAGATAGATTCTTTGTTTGCAAACCAGGGAAATTCTCCCCATAAATCCATACCTAGGGTTTTTACGCTCTGCAATCCATTTATCTTCAGCCCTAGTTTCATTCCCTTCATCTTCCTATGATCGAATTCTTCCAATTCAACACCCTTCAACTTTAGTGGAATATTTCCACTCAATCCTCTGTCCATCGTCGTACCTATCTTTCTTGAATTTTTCCAATCAAAACTTCTTCCTTTTCTCTTCTTCCCCTTTGTGAACTGAGAAATAGCTCCTAATTATCTGTAATAGTTCCTTCAATTTTCCTCAGAATTACCACAAATCACTTCAAGATCACTTTAGGATTGCACCAAGTTATTTTTCAAACTCTTCAAGTGCACAAGTGATAAAAAATAATTATGTATTTTACTTTATACACCATCGATTTTCCCTAATTCACATTAAATGTGGCAGACTTCAAAAAGCTGATAAAACCCTTGTTTCTCCGCACTGTAAACCCTAAATCAATCCGTAAAAGAACATGCATTCACTTTTTCTTTTGGTTTCTTTTCCATAACCTTTGTTTACTCATTATTTACACTATATCCTCGTGCCAACATCTGACACTCCATTCATCTAGGGGGTTTGTACATTTTTTCTGTTAAGGCTCCCCCTAAGACCATGCTAGGTCTAATTCCTAGAGGAATTGTCTATACCAAATGAGGGCATACACACATCTATTGTCTTTGGATCTTCTTCTTTCTTTCTCCATATCTTATTCATCTCTTGCTTCACCTTATCTTTGTTAATTTTCTTCATTGGCCCGTTCTTCTCTACCGAAGTAGACTGATTTCCCTTCTTACTTCTACAAACTTTTGAGATATGTTTGGGTTTGTTGCAATTATAGCAGACAACAATTTTCTGACCTCCATTAACCCTTGATCTACATTGATTTGCTCTGTGTCCAAAATTGTTACAAGTATAGCATTAGCCATTAAAGGATTGATTCATTCTGCCTTCATTAAACCTATTCATCATCACTTGACTAATCATTCTTACTTGAGATTTACACTCAGTGGCTTTATGTCTAAATTTCTTGCATGAAAAACATTGTCTAGAAAACTAATTCATTTTACTTTTGCACTCAGTTGCCTTGTGACCAAATTTGTTACATGAAAATAAAACACCATTGGAAGAGAGATACCTTTGAGCATTAGGCTGTCTCATAGGCGGTCTTCTAGAAAATTTTCTTGGATTTCTTTTTCGCTTCCCTTTGTCTTGAGTCTTTTGATTATCCTTTGAGATTTCACCTGTTTCATTTCCCAAGCCACCTTTGTCTCTACTTGGTTTTTGTCCTACAATCAACTCATCAAGCTTGTCGGAGCTAGATTTGAAATTGTTTTCATAGATTTTTTCTTTCTCCAGTTCTACTTTCAAGTTCACCACCTCTTGTTCAAGTCTAGTGCATTCATTAGTCTTGCTTTGCACCATTGTATTCAGACATGCTTCAATTCTCTTATTTTCTTCTACTAGCACTTTCAATCTGATGATTTCTTGTTTCAGCTACTCACTCACTTCTCTATGTCTTTCTTTGAATTTCTTCAATTGTTCTTTCAATTTCGAAACACATCCATTTGCCTCATCAAGATTTTCTTTCAAATCTTTGTTTTCGTTTTCAGCCTTATCAAGATCTTCAAGTGCAGCCCGTAGTTCTTCTTTATCATCCATTTGATCAACCTTTAAGATCCTCCTCAAGCAGTTAAGCTCTTCACCAGGGAACCAAAGCTCTGATACCAATTGTTAAAAGGCATAGGACAACTAAGACGGGGGTGAATTAGTTGTCACCAAATTCAAATACAAAACTTCAATCACTTATCAACTTCACAACCACACTATTCTATTATTAAGTATGAACATGAAATGCAGATAACAAAAAGAAAAATCAACACAATGAACACCAGATTTTACGTGGAAAACCCAATAAGGGAAAAACCACGGTGAGGGTTAACTCACAACACTAATACATTTGACTGCAAAATCCGATGAAGCATTAAATGAGAAATATGTAAAATTTGATGTTAAATTTGGTTGCTTAATAAAATTTGATGTGTAATTTCCAATTTTTTGAAAGTTTATCCCCGGCGTTCGCCGAAATTTCGGCCGAACACGGGGTTCATTGAAATGTCAGCTATCATTTTAGATCCCAGATTTTTTGACAAACATTAAAAGTAAAAAAAATCAAATTGTGGCGACATGAAAAGTGAGCTCGCCTAATTTATTGCGACAATGTTGGCTCTACTTGAGATAGTTTGTGGAGAACTAAGGACAATTTTCTTGGAAAAAATCAGAAAAATTCAAGAAGATATCGTCAAGTTGAGGGTATTCATTGTCTTTTTCCATAATTCATTTGTGAAGTCAGATTTGTTCCAGGTTTGAAAATCATATTTTAAAGCAACATCTCATGAAATTTCATTTTTTTAGAGGTTAAGGGTTTTGAGAATTTCATGTCTAGATTTTTGTTGTGTGGAATCACCATAAGATCACAACCAAGACGGAATCTTGTGGTTTGTAATTATGTGATCCATAACTCTATTGGTCATGTGGCATAATTGTGCTATAACAAATACAGGATGCATTCATGTGTGATCCAAGTTTAATGTGGCTATGTTGTGATAGAAATGGAGGAACTCATATAATGTAGTTAATTCAGGTTGTATAATGTAGGTGTCAATCATCATTGGGTGCATTCAGGTTGTTTCAAGTTTAACATGTTAGGATGTAATTATAGCATGATCAAAAAGTGATTACCTCTTGCTGCAATAAAGAGCCTATAACTCTGGTTGATATGCAGAGTGGTTGTGTTATATCAATTATGTAGTGCATTCAAGCACAACACGTGTTTAATGGGCTATTCTAGAGAGTGATCAAGATTTTCTAAACCTTATGAATGTTACTTGACATATATTTGCATAATCTCAAATTCCTTCAGAGGCTTTTGAAGTATCAATGTATCTTATATAGGGTTTAGAATGATTTCTTTTAATTAAAAAAATAAATAAATGATGTATTTCCTTGTAATTAGATAATGTGGAGATCTCCTAAATCTGCCCCAGCACACTATCCTCTTTGGCACTATATTCATTACTCTAGCTACTAGGGTTTTACATGTGACATCTTTAATATCTTCATGATACATTGGCTTTTTTAAAATAGATCCTGGAGTCTTTGCTTTACAATGCTTTCGTAACCTTTGAGTTCCATAAATCCACCTTCAATATTCTTCTAAAATTTCTTAAGCTAAATTGCATAGGTAATACTGCATATAAAAGCAAGTCCTTCCTTACCTGCCATTTTCCAAACCACCACTCCGCTTCCTTTTAAAATGTGTTGCCTCCCATAAGCACAATAGCATGTTTTAAAAATGGCTGCGATTGATTGACCATTAAAGGTGCCTTTCATCATGAAGATACAATGAGATTTTTTGTCTTGAGCTCAAGGCATTATGGAGAGATAACATTGTGAAGATTTTTTTGTTGTGTGCGATTCCAATTTTCTTGCATTTCTTGCTTTGCTAACTTCCTTTAAGACTAGGTATTGCACCTTAACTACAATCTCAAACAGCTCACTCCGCTATCATGAAGATTCCTTTCATGAGCATCCTTCTATAGAATCAAACTATGCCCTATGACGCCTACTTACTGGAGACTCCATTTGTTTCAGGTATTGTAGTTCTTAAGATCCTTCAACCTTATTGACACTGCTTCATAGTCCACGGGCATTATTCACTATTCTCCCGTAGTCTCAAAACACTGCTCAAACATACATCACTACCATTATATATTAGCCAGCTGGAAGAAACATTGAACCTGTAGTTACCATTATTTACTTTCATTTGGGCCAGTCGTTCCACGGTGCAATGCAACACTACCAAAAGCATTTGAAAAACCCTTAAGGTCAGCAAGGGGGTAAGAAAACTCACTGTTAAAATCTCCACTTTACTATGCAAGGTTTGAGCTTTATTATCTTGTCACTGCTCAGCCTCTTTTTGAATGTCACATCTCAAGTGATTGTCATTCTTCTTACCGTAGATTGCATTTACAAATGTCACTAAGCTACATAGTGTGCTTGTTATTGGCTACAAGCTTTAGATTGCAAGATTTTGTTATTACCTACAATGTCTCAATCTTTCTAGTATTTCAACCTCACTAATCCTCTATAGTTATTGTTTATGTTTCTACGGAGGCCTAGGGTTTGTACCCTAATCATGCTCTTACCAATGCTTCTGTTATTTTTTATTAGGGCTCTCTCAATGTTGAGGGCCCTAGGGATAAGCTCGTCATAAGAAGTGGCACATTGCATCTTTAACTAAAAGGATAAATCCGTATTGACATTAGCAATGATGATTCCGACTTGTTGCTCCTTAGGAATGGATCACTTTCTCTTACTAGCTCGCTACCTCCATTGTTGTAGGAAGTTTGTGATCAAGTTCAATATTCTAATTTTAGGAGTCTTAATGGTTGGAAATCATAGTAAAATCAGAATTTAATAAGTTTTGGAATTAGCATTTTAAAGTGTTTTTTGGGGTCATTAGCTTAGGACTATCTTCTCTTTTCTGAAGTGGTCACATACTTGGAAATTTTTTTTTTTTTTTAGTGTAAAATATCAAAATTATTATATTATGTTACCTGTCTATGAATAAAAATTATTGGAGTGTCAGTTTGATATTTTTTGATAGATTGTGGGCTAGATTGAAAAGAAAGGGTGATGGGAAATGTTATTGTCTTTGCAATAATTGCAAGGGCTTAAAGACGAGACGACTTTTAATCACAACAGCTAAGAAACATTATAGGCAGCATGGTCACATTGAAGGGGGGCATGATTATCGTCCATTGGTAAGTTGTTCATTATATGTGTTTATATTGATTGAATTTGTAAATGTTTATATCGTTTTAACATTATATATATATATATAATCACTTGATAATGATCATGGTTTATTTGTGTTTATCATTATTATAAAGGTGGGGCGTCCTAGGGCAATTGATATGGATTATCACGGCCTGGAGAATGTGGTTTTGCAAGCGGATGAACATGGAGCTGTGAATATTGAAGATGAAGTTACTGATCCTATAGAAGAGGATGATCATATGCTAGAAAAAATAGTTGAAGATGATGGTATGAATACATTGATCCATGACACATTTAGTGGCAGAGTTGATCATGATGATCAAGATGACTTTGATGATGTTCATGATTTACCTATACTTGAGAAGGCATACGAGCCCCTTTACAAAGCCTCCAAAACAACTCTTCTCTCTATTCTATTGTTGTTGTTGAACTTGAAGGTTATGAATGGTTTATCAAACATAGCAATCTCATGGATGTTAAGGTATGCCATATATGTCATCCTTTTTCATCTATTTTAATTGTTGTTAGTTCATCACTAGTAAATAAAGGATGAAATATGTACCATTAATATTCTTTATATGAACACATTATTTTTTGTTGTAGATTGATTGGTGAATTTTTGTTACCACCATCAAATACTTTAGCTACTGAGATTTATCTACCATTATGAAAGATATCAGAATGGAGTATCAAGCAATAGATGCATGTCCCGATGATCATATTATATATCATAAACAACATGAATTTGCAACATAATGCCCAGAATGTCATATCTGTAGATATCAAACAAATCAACTAACAAAAAA
>VDFB02370115.1:0-98146 GCA_007258455.2 Sequoia sempervirens
CAAAAAATGCAGATTAAAACATGTTTGCTGCAATATTCTAAATCCTCTGCGACTGCTTCCCTTTGAACCACCACCACCAGGCGCACTTGATCCCTTTCCAAGCAGCCATTAACCTTTTGTACTTTAAAAGCACCGATCCTAGATAAGCCCACGCCAGGAGAAGACGAATTGGAACCCCATCCCTTGCCTCCATCATAGCATCATCTCCCATCACCTCATCCAACCCATCGTTAGCCATGAGAGACACACTCGCCAACCCTAATCAAACACCACCACTCACCAAAGCCTGGACGCTTTAAACCCCACTCCATGGGTCATGCAATACAAAAAATAGTGAATCTATCCCACACTCTAGCCCACACACCATAACCCACACAACTAAAGAGAGGTCCACACCAATGGAAGTCGTGGCACCCAAAATGTACTAGGAAAAGAAAAAACCTATAGACAAAAAAGATCTCCCCCCCGTACGTAGCAAAAACCCCACCCCACCACTAAGCAAACACAACGAAAACCAGATGAAAAATAAACTCGAACATGCAAGGACGATCGACAACATGCACTGTAGCCCTTACAGGCCATGGGCCTTCACTTGCGTGCAACACAACGTTGCCATCTCTTATATATTTATTTTTTTAACTAGCTTGACTTCAATTCATTTGAAGTGCTTGGCGTTAATATTTATATAAAAGAAGGTGCTTAATTTTTTTTTGATTAGTCCAAAAACACCATATATTAACTATTTCAAAATATGAGCATTACATATATCAAAAGGAAAAATAACAAGCCTTCACCCCTAATTTAGCTCTAAGACATCAAAATTTGAGCTTGATACTTCCTATAGTCTACTATATTGGGCCTTAACTTTAAAACATTACAAAGATAGTCATATTATAATAACCACCTTGCACCAAAATACATTACCCCTCAGGTTTGGCTTGTCACCATCCAACAAAACCACCCTACCCATTGTTGCCAGCTCCTCTCTTGACGCCATGCCCCTTCAGTTGGTCGTTCCATTTGCATCAGCTAGACCCTCCTCCTGTCACTACTACATAGAGGGGGGGTTTAAGACAATTTTTTAGACAATTTTTGAGTAAATTGTCTTAATTTGAGACAAAAAAAAATTGTGTATTGTCTTTAAGCGAGTGTCTCAAATTATTGTCTTAAAAAATTGTCTTTGTAAAGACAATATGAAATAGAAGTATTTTTGTCTCTTTAGAGACAATTTCACTTTTGTCTCTTTCGAGACAATAGTTGGGATTAAAGACATATTGTCTCTCTAGAGACAATATGTAAAAATGTATTAAAAAAAAATAATTTATTTTAAATATTTTTGTAGTGTGGTTTTCAACATTCAATGTTTTCAAATTCTCGCTGTCCTCCTATTTGTTGGAGTTTTTATTTTTTATTTTTCCAAACACAATGGAAAAGTTATGAAAAAAATTATCAATGATTTTGAAGCCAGGAGAAATGAATAGTTGTCGAATATGCAAAACACAATGTTCATAAAAAAAAAGAAAACAATGCGTCCTAATCCAAATTCATAAAGTTAATGCCAATAAGTATTTTTTTATTTATAGTTTATAAAACTGTTCATACAATCATGAGCAACATGTACATCATTACATGGCGCGAGAAAATGATTCAGTTCTAGGAAAGATAAAATGTTAATATTTTCCTAAAAGCCAGTGGAATATACCCAACTACCGGCATAACTCTTTCGAGCATGGAAAGGTAGCTTGACAAAGAGTTGACTCAATTGTTTGGACTAGACAATTTTGCTTCATAGTGGGAACTTTCTTCTTCTTGTGTGCCCATGTCTAGTCCTCTCAAAGGCTGGTAACCTTTAATTCTAACAATCCACTAAATCATGTACCTTGTTATTGATGAACGATAGGATTTCCAAATCATCTTTGAGCATAACACAACCTTTCAAGATTTTGATATGATTATGGAGGGAGTTGAATTCTTCCTTTAAGATAATCAATAGGGTGAAAGAAAAATTTTCCTGCAGGAAAACAATATTAGATTTAACAAGTAAATCCATTTGCATTATTTGTTTAAAGAACCACAAATCCACAAGTCTCTACACATGAACTTAAAATAATAAATCTGCAAATCAAACCCATAAAAAAATCCAATTATATGTAGCCACTGTACTGTGGTCATTTGATAGCCCAAAAGTGAAAATATGTGATTCCAAAAAACTTTTACAAATATTTTCTTTCATATTAACTTACTGCTCAAGCTGGGTTGCAAATTGTGCAACTTTAAGTTGGCATTGGTTAGTTGTACTAGTAACTTCTTCACCTCGATAGAGCTTTGCAACTCGCTCAAAATATTCCAAAGCCATATCCAAATTTTCTTTAGCTTCATATATCTCACCGATTTCCTATAGAAAACAATATTTTGAATTTCAATAAAAATCCCTCTCTAAAACAAACAGGTAAATTTACCCATAACCTGATCATCATAAAGATATTCAAAACATAACCATACAACTTCTACAACGAATGCCTTATACATTACATCCAACCAAGAAATTTGTAGTATTAACAACATATCAAACATATTATCATAAGAATAATAATCCTTAACTAAAAGTCAAACTTTGACAACCTCAAAAGATTAGGTCATCCCACACCCAGTTCAAACATTGAATTACCTTGCAATGTTTTGTAGCCGTCGACAATTTTCCTATCTCCATGAAGAGATTAATAGCCAAAATTAAGCACCTAGCAGCCTCTGCACAACATTAATTAGTAAATCAAGACCACTTCCTATTCAACAATAATAAATGACACCCAACCTTCTCCCATTCTAATATAACCTGAAGAGAAATTGCCACACAATAGGAGAGAAATTTAGACTAATATCATGACAAAATAACACAAAGGAGATGAAGACACTGGATTGTAGACTAAAGGAAAATATAAAATATAATTCTTCCCTCTACAATCCATTAAGCCTAATATGAGAGATTATACACAACAACATGTTTTTGATGGAAATGAACAGTAGTTTTCTCAATTAATGAATTTGACAATCAAGAACCTTTAATTAGAAGTAAAATAACACCAGTTTCTCACATATAAGCTACACGATGATGAGTCAAAACTCCGATGTTGTATTAGAGTCTAGGAGCTTGGTCTATTATGGACAAAAGTTACATATTACATTTTTTATTTGCAGTTAAGGAAAGAAAGCTCAAGAAAATACAGATAAAGAAGTCTCCTCACCACTTCAAAATTCAGACATCTCAACATCATTCTAAGGAAGATAAGGCTTTGGCTAAACCTTCACCATCCATACATTTTTTTGCCTTTGATTAATCAACCTTGTTTCCCTTGAAGCAATCTACATGTCTTCACAAACATATATTTTATTTGGTAAGTTTATCATAGAACAAATTTTGAACCTTTATTTGCATGCACAAACAATATTTACATGGTATGAAATCTTAGATGAGACTATATGATTCTTTCTTTCTATTATGTGGTAAGTGGAAAATTTCCACATATATGTTCGATATTCAAATTCACATGGTTTCATTTTATGCTCAATATTTGTCCTTAAACACTAAACAAAACACGTATAGAAACTCAACCTTTTTCTAAATCTCTACACAGAGAAAACCAACTTTTGATATATTTGCAAAAGCAATAAGGAGAAGAGGATAAGGATCACAAATAATGTACTAATTGAAGATCACCCAATTAAGATCCAACTCTACAAGTTTACCATTCCCTATCATCATCTTAGATAACATGTTACAATTGACTGCGTATAGTTTAATTTGGCAAAATTTAGAATGTCAAAAATGAGAAACCAATTAAACAATACTAATAAACCATAAAACCACGAGAGGATAAATCAATGCATTATCAAACATAATTGAGTTCCTTGTGATTTACTTGAAATCTCTTAATAGAAGAATATTTGTCACCCAAATAATTGAATAGCTAACTTTCATATGAAATCTTATAATCAAGGATATATCAGAAGAAGAAAAAGAAGATGATGATTATGACAAAGAAGATGATAGAGAATACATCAAAGAAGACTTATATCTATGATTTTTAAGATAAAATTTGTGAGACAAAAGAAACCACTTTAACTGTAAAAAGGAGTTTATTAAAAAGTCCATCAAATTATGAAGATGACAACAACAAAGAAGATGATGGAGAATACAAGGAAAAAAATCCATATCTTTGATTTTCAAGATAACAATTATGGGAGAAAATAAACCACATTAAATTTATTAAAAAACATCAAATTATGATGATGATGATAGACAAAAAAGCTTATGGAGAATACGAGGAGAAGCCATACCTATGATTTTTAAGATAAAAGTTGCAGGAGAAAATAAACCACACTTTGAGTTTATTCAAAAACATCAAATTATAATGATGATGACAGACAAACAAAGAAGATGATGGAGAGTACAAGGAAGAGAAGCCATACTTGTGATTTTTAAGATAAAAGTTGTGGGGGAAAGTAAACCACACTTTGAGTTTATTAAAAAAATCAACTTATTATGATGGCAACATACCAAAAAATGAAGAATACAAGGAAGAGAAGTCATACTTGTGATTTTTAAGATAAAAGTTATGAGAGAAAATAAACCACAATTTAACTATAAAAAAATGTTTATTGAAATAATACCAAAATGTAATATTTACTAATATCAAAATGTAATATTTATAAATCATACCTTAAATTTATAAAAGAAGTCTAATTCCAACTTACAACATGTTTACATATCCGCAAGAAAATACCAATAACCTGTTTCATGACAAGTGTGACAATGTGCTGCAACATTTCTACTTGCAGGTGCATAAGCATAAGTGTAGATACCTCTAAGATACAAAAAATAAAAGAATACATAGAATTATTCATCACATAGCGTGATAGACCCATAGTCATAAGCTATTTGGCATTTCATAGAAGAGAAACTCATTATAGTTGGCCAGTGGAATTACATCCACAACTTGAAAACTTTCCACGGTCAGCCCCAAATACAAATTTTATCATCTCAAATTTGTCTTTTCTATACTTCATCCTTGTGCAACATGATAACAAGTAGGTCAAGCATTGACCGTGGAATTGATTCTTTGAAGGAGGTATGCTGATGGCTTTGCTTTAATATCTTCATCAAGAAGGCTAGATAATTTGATGACCATATTATGCATTAAGTGCTTTAGTGCATACCCATTGTTAACAATGCAAGAGTAGATTCTCATCTTTAGTTTCATATATGCAAGAGAAAAAGAAGGTACCCTCTAACAAATTGTGTATTTCTTAGTTACTTTTCTCATTTCTTGACTTCTTTGTGTTAACATCTCTACAAAAAGAAAGATAAAGAAAAGAAAATTAATGTCCACAAATGACCAAAAATGGATCAATAGGACTAGAACATACAATAGGTACAATAGCAAAGAACTAAGGCTAACCTATCATACAATAGTCAGTATGTAAGCAAGTTGGTCAACTCTTTGTGTCGATAACCTATCATCCATCTGGTCCCATATCAATCATTTGAAAGAACACTTAGGATAAACGAAATGACGTGCCACCATCCACTAACATGTCCTAGGATGTATCCTTCCTACAATGGGCATTATCTTTTGGAAATAGTTTCAGTTCTTATCCTTAAAAACACATCCCCTTTTGGTTAGCAGTATTGAAGAACATCAGCTTGTTTGTTTACTTTGTCTTTATCTTTTAACTTATCTTATTGCGCTCATTCCAAGGACTTCTCGATGATATCCGAACAAAGGATTTAGAGAAATAGGAATGGGGCAACGATCATTATCTTTTGTCTGCTATGCTTTTTGGACGTTCTTGTAAGATAACCTTGGTGAATACTTGCTTTGTTAGGTATGTATGGAGGAAGTTTTGGGCAACTTGTTGACTATTGCATTGATAGGTTATACCTTTCTGTGTTTTGGTCCGAGGTATTTGAAACTTCTAAAGTGCATCCTAGCAAGGTTTCTGTATGTCAGGTGTGAACAAGGATACTCCTATCTATCTGTCAAGTCAAAGTCCATCACACTAGGTACAACACCATCCTGGTTCTCTATACCTTGATGCATCATACCACGTGTGTCATCAAACATAAGAAAATTGGCCCTTTGAAAATCCCAACTCCTCGGCAAGTAATCATCATCATTTTCACATTTCATCATCTTGTGTCTTATTGAAGTGACTTCTTCTCTTTCATTCCTTCTTGCTCATCGCACTAACAAGGTACTATGACAGTTGATCATCATTACCATCATCATCATCATCGACCCTGCATCCAGAAATCATTAGCATATTGCATAAACATATCATACAGGAAACACATGCATTGCATTTTCATCATCATATAAGTATGTTATTAGGAGCATTTTTCATAGATAAGCATATCCATTTTTTATTACATTGCATCCAATTTTTTCCATCACATTGCATTCATCACATAAATCATTGCATAATATTCATGTGCATAAACATTTCATAACCATGTCACACTACCACCTACTGCATAATAAATACATAAGCATTATAGATAATCCATTGCATACATACTCACATAACATCATAAAGTCATCTCACACATTACGTTCATTTTGCATAAAACATCAACATATCATTTCACATATTACATCACATCACAATAAATGCATCACATACATTACATTATCATTTAACATGTTTAGGATAAAAGTATTTGTTATTCTAAGCATCTTAGAAAACCATCTCATTTGCATCATCAATACACATCATATAAAACACAACCATTGCATTTACATTGCATTATATCGTCCACTAATCATCCATATCATCTCATAAATAGCATCACAAATCACTTTTTTGCATTTCATTGCATAAATCATTCCACATCATTATAAGCATAAATAGAAACACAAAAATCCATTACATGCAAAGCGTACATCCATCTATAATCATTTCATATATAAGCATGATTCACATCATTTCACGTATACATCATAGGTCATTTCCATATCATTTTGCATATTGCATATTACATATCATATCATTTCAAATCATCATATAGATTGCAGCATCATTACACATCACATAAATACATCTGTATATCATAAGTCAACAACATAATATAGATCTATTAGTCATAATCATAACATAATGCATATATCATCAGAAATAAATGCATCCATAAATACATCATACAACACCATAACATCATTGCAATAGCATATAGAAATAGAATCATCCATACATGTATAAATAAATGGTACACATCACATCACATCACATCAAAATCATCATCTCATATATATATCATCATCGAATAACTGTCATAGTACAAAATAATTGGATCACTGTACATATATGTCAATCAGTACAAAAAGGCCCATCAGGCTATCAAAAAGGAGCCCATAGGCACAAAAAGTATCATCTCGATCAAAAGGAGACCTAACCCTCCTGTCTGCTGCCCTCGCCCCTGTCACCATGACCCTCTGCTGGTCTGTGGCTGGTCCGCTGTGAGTACTTCGGAACCCGTGCTGCTCTGGGTACAACTTGATGATAGTGCATGCGGTAATAATCCGCCTCCTGAACGGACTCCCTGTAGGACCTAATGGACACTGTGCTATGAGAGGAGGCTGCCATACTCTCCAACTGTTGTCTCTGACCCATCTTTGCGGCCGCTTGTAACTCTGCGGCCTGTCTTTGCAGTATGGCCTGGTCCCTCTCGGCCTTGATCTGGTCCCTCTCAGTTTGCGCCTGATCTCTCTCCCCTGTCAAAGTCTACACCTAGGCCTGCAGTTGTGCAATCAATGTATCTCGGGGATCCACCTGCCCTACTAGCTATGCTCGTGGAGGTTGTATCTGAGGCTGATCCTCGCCCCCAGCTTGTGGTGGTGCACCTGCCTGCCCCTACTGCCTAGCCGACACCTGTTGCTGATCTTGCATCTGCACATCGGCCTGAACTAGCTGAACTGGAGGCCCGACCGGCTAGTCCTGTCATACACTGTATCTCCATCCTCGTCCTCCTCCTTTGCCTCTCGTCCTCTGCCGATCGGGGACTGCTCTTGGAACTGTCAAATGTAGGGGAGGCCGAAACCAATCCCTGTATGCCTGTATGACGCCTGGATCTGCAGGCCCCTGGCTGAGCCACCAAATGTCTAAAGCTTTCCATGACCTTGGAAGCAGGAATATACCGTCCCCATGAAACCTGTGACATGGTGTGGGAAAATACAACCACATAATCATCGTCTAGCCAATTCTAAGGCTCACCAAACTGGTGCTGAACGTGCCCGGGCAGATATCTCTCTATCATCGTGTGTTCTTGCCTTTGCATGAAGCGGTCTTGGCGGGCATAGAAAATGTGATGTGCATCATCGGCCCATCTGAGCCAACCAAGGTACAGATGCTATGTAAACACCTGCATCTCATCTAGAACCCTCCTCCAATAGGGAATCCTGTGCTCACCTGTGTGTGTGAAGGACACACCACCTCTGTAGCGCCATACAAGGGGATCATCAGGTCCCATCGGAACTGCAACAACCCGCGGCCGAAAGACAACAATGTGCTCCCACACCCATACATGGAGGAGTGTGACGCTTGCTCTGAGTGCTTTGCCATCCAGGTAGACGTACTCGTGAAGATATCTATATAGTGACGCAAGAAGAACCGAACCCCAGGCAAAACAAGTAGGCCTGTCACGCATCACCATGCGCTCCCAACAAAGTCCCCAACCAGGACTGAAGTATCGGCCTTATCGATTTGGGGCAACAAGACCTGAAATAATCTCCACAACAACCAAGCAGAAGGGAGGGGCTAGAGCCCTATGATGCTCAAGCTCGATCTGCCCCTCGCAAATGGAAATGTCCTCTGTGGAGAGGACTGTGTGACAAGAATTCCGCCCCTCATCTATATCAAAAATGATGCACTGGCCATGAATCGACAATATCAAGATGCGCCAAACGTCCTCCAAGGTGACAGTGGCCTCGCCAGTGGGAAGGTGGAAAGAAGAGGTCTCACTGTGCCATCTCTCGACAAGTGCTAACATCATCCCAAGGTGGGTGCGCACGGGCGCTGCGTAGGCGATGTACCACAACCCTATGTCTTGTAGTCGATCCTGATCTCTGTCACTAAGGTCTCACAGGTAACCGAAGAGATCCCACGACCTGTGCTCTTGGGAATAGAGCTCCCTCACCGCGTCCTGCATCAGGAAGGGTCATCATGTTAAAAAGTTTGAATTTTTTTTTGTCGGGCATCCAAGAAACCACTCCAGCGTCGCTATCCGTGAAGGCGTTGCAGTTTCATTTTTATCAAACTACGATGCTGGGGCACAAAATGCCAAAAGCGCACTGCAGCGGTGCACTTTCCTTCCGAGCGATGCAGTTTGAAAAGATTCTAGTCGATAAAGAACCGCCATGTCACACTTTAGAAATGACCCCGTTGGCCATGACCTCAGCGTCGGAGTTTGGAATTTATTTCCAAACTCCAAACTCCACCGCCGTGGCGCAATCTGACACCGAGTGACTCAATTTGATTTTTGAGCAGCGCTATATAGTGCCGCTGCAGAATGACTGACTTTGAAAGCAATAAATGAACACTAAAAACAAAAAATAAAGCTCAAGTAAGGATCACTTACCGGTGCCCCAATGCCGGGTGGCCGCTGGTACGTCTAGACTCGGTAGGAAATGTGCATTGGGAGTTGTCGTTGTGCCATATCGTTGGGAGGTCAGAGCTCAAATCTCAATGTTGCTAGATGGTTGTGTGTGAAAATGAATTGAAAGTGACCCCTCAGAGCCTTTTTGAGCTTGAAAATTAGGGTTTTTTCACCCTAATTGGCTATCCTGCTAGGGTTTTAGACCCTTGAACCTGTTTTTGTCTAGTTGAGGCCTGTTTTACATCATTTTATTGTATTTAGACATGTTTTTGGCCTCCTGGAGCCTTTTTGGACCTGTCGGGCACCTTGTACTCTTTTTTTGCGAGATCACCCAAAAATTGAAATTTTCATCCAATCTCTCGAGGGGGTAATATATTGGCATTTTTTCTCTCGCCAGGCAGCAATGGGGCAAAATTTTTGAAAACGATTTTTTTTGGCTTTAATCGAGATCGTTTATTCTTTGAACCAACGCAACAAGTGCATTGCTTCAAAGAGGGGCAAAATGTAGACACGTAAAATGTACTGATTGACATTGTGCATATGATCCTGACTACTAACATCGTTTTGTCTTGAATCATCCTTCAGTCTAACCATTTAATAAAATACTTTTATCTGATTAAATTCATCAATATTCCTCTCTTAATTGAATAAATCAGTTATCTAATTAAGTCACCTCTTCTCGATAATTACATTAACCATTTTGATCTAATTATCTGATTTAATTAAATAATTAATTTTATTTGATTAAATCTCTTATAGTCTATCTATTAAATTATATAAATTAAAACCTTATTTAGTTTAATCTAACAATCATCCCTTTTAATTAAATAAATCATGAATCTTTATTTAATTAATCTCTTATCACCTTCCTCTCATATTTGATTTAAATAAATCCACAAATTTAAGTCAAATAGGTCACATCATTTAACTCCCTTCATTAAATTAATTAACTTTGATTAATTTAATCTTCTCTCATGTCCTATCCTCTAGCTTTTACCACTTGCACATGAAAATAGATTTAATTGATTTATTAAATCTCTATTTTCCTCAACAAGGCATCTTTTGGGAAGTTCTCCAAGTTTCAATTCAAAATCCGTTGATATGTACATCCAATAGCATTTACCTCTTCTTGCATGTCCTTTGCCTTGAGCCAAGTGGCATTTATTTCATTTTCCCTTCCCTCTTACATGTCATTTCAACAAATTTGAAATTCAAATTTAGGTATTTATTGGCACAAACCCCAAATGTTGCACATCCTTCATCCATTCATAGCTTGACAAGTGGCATCTTTTCCATTGGTTGAATGTTAGTCCCACATTGCTCTATTTTTGACATTCATCCATCTTGGCATTCTATAAATAAGAGGCTTCATTCCTCATTTTATCATCCACAATTTGAGTAAACTTACTATGCTCAAATATTTAGCAAATTCTATCCATTATCATTGAATCTTAGCTAGGCTATGCAGATTTTTCCATTGGAGCACTCACCATCCTTCATCAAAGTGGACCATTCATCAACATTCATCAAGCTTGCATCATAGGAATTGGGAAAGGGCCAATTTTCACATCAAATTGGCACCAATTCCCCCATGGGATCATGAGTTTGCTAGTTTAATTAGGATTCAATCTCTATTTTATTGTTTTCTTATTGTGTTCATCTCTTTTCCTAATTTAAGTTTTGTAAATGGATTTCATGGGGAATCCTTGTTCTCGCTTGCATTTCACCATCTAATGTGTTTCTTCTTATTGTTTTGTAGGTATTAGGATTAGGGTTCACACAGTTCCCATGCTAATCTCCTAGTCATCATAAAAGGTTGCTCCCAATTATTAAATAAAAAGAGTGCAACAGCTACAAAATCCAATATTTTGAATAATATTGAATTATGTTCTACAAACATTTCAATCATTGATTATCTTTATCTTTATGTGATCTACCACTTTTTCCTTTTTGGAACAATACAACCTAATTACTTGGCTTTCAAATAAATCATAGATACAAAATATCAGTTTGTATATAGCATAGCTTGTCTAAAAAGACTAATTGGCATCTTTTGCTGCTGTGAACACTCCTGAAGTAATTTTGACTTTGGCAATGAATATAATTTAAGAAAATTAACATAACTTGTTATAGATATGTTCTAAATAAAATACTCATCATTCTTATAGTGTTAGCAGTTGAAATGCTCGTTGAACCAGAATGCAAGTCCTAGCTCAAGTATCCATGTGTGTTCCCCACATTGCCCTTTTTGTGCATAAGTTGGGATAGGATGTCTCATATTAAGGTAAGGTTCTTCTAATAACTGTATTTAGCAACTAACTTATTGCTGCTGTGTAATCCTACAGGTATCCTTTAAATACTCATCATGAAATATAACATACATTTTATCTCAATTGATGGTGATTTTGATGCCTAATATTAGATAATCAAGATTGCAATATTAATTCCATATTTATTGCTATGTTTTCATTTGCAAGGCTGATGCAAGAGGAATACTTGAATTATCCTTATGATCACAAAAATTAAGAGTCTTTCTTTCCATGAAATGCAACATATAGTTTTTGACAAATCCATTTATCCCTATGAATGACACTACTACTTGCAACACCAGAGAGAGGATAAAAAAATAGAGTTTTTTTGATTCTCCCACTCCTATGACATGCATCAAACTCAATTTTAATTGCACCAACCAAAGACATATAAGTGTCCCTTGACATCTTTTCATCATACTCTAATATGCTATTTTTTTTAATGGATTTCCTTTTTGCTAGATGTTTGGCTTTCAAAGATCCCATCTACTCTAGAAACTTAGCATTCCATTTTAGGTGTTCATCTCACTCATTCCTCACTCAACATCTTTCCTTCATTGATCTTTAGTAGCATCTCAAAATAAGTTGGTTTCAAATTTGAATCTTTTCGTTGGGGGTTTAACAAAAGGTTTTGCAACCATTTTTTTCTCCAAATTCTACTGCCTCCTGATTTTTTTTTAGGCTTATTTTCTAAATGTTCTAAACTTATTTATTACCTAATTAACTATTCTTACTAATACCAAATGGGTGTGACCCATCACACTCGTAACTATATCTATTTGAGGATGCCCTCTGCATTGTTGTAAGTTGTAACATCATCTTGTACCTATCTGAATATTTAATATGATACATCATATTTTTATATAATATCTACCCTAAACTTTGAATCACTCATTAAACTGGTTTCTAAAACTTGGGCCATCAATTACAAGAGAGGTGAGGGAGAGCACACACATGGTAGAGAGAAAAGAGACACAAAATGTGTATCTCTATGCACAACATCTCAATAGCATGATTATCCAACCTACTTATAATTAGAAGCGGCACACATATCAAGATCCCTATTATATCTTTAGCACAAAGATCAAAGTATGCCTTGGTAATAACAAAAGAGGTGAAATCAATCCCATAGATTACTTAACCAAGTATAAATAGCTCACAATAATCACAATGTAACGAGCAATCAGCAAGAAAACTAGGAAGGATACTCCCAACACAATGCTTTCCCATCTCCATTGCACAATACACATACATAAATGTTGAAAAGTTAAGAACTGGTTTACACCACTGTGAAATTGGTAGACTTTGCTTTCTAACGCTATGCCTTTGATATGTGCAGTATAACACTTAAAAGAAATTAATTGATCATAGTACATTTCTTATTCACATAATAACCAATGAATGAGGTGCAAAATGAATTACCCTAAAAATGATTGAGTGAGATACTTGAGTGAGTTGCTAGCTTTGTTACTCTTTAGTAGTGGAATGTACTTAGAAGTGTCCTTGAGAAATGAACATGTATAAATTATGGCCACCTATTCTTAATTCAAACTTCATCAAATCATAATGTAATCAAAATTTAATATTTAATATGTATACCTAATAAGATGGGTAGGATATTCCATTGCTAAGCATTGCAAGTCATGATCTAAGCCATGTCCTACAAGAACCTTGGCTTTTCTCCCTTTGGAATGAATTCGCCAAATTGCTTCTCCATTATATAAAATTTGTTGAATTTTTTCTTGTACTTGCTTGGGTGGCATGGCATCCATGAGATGTTCTAGTTTGATGCCAATGATATCATATCTACAAATAATATCCACCAATACAAATGATAGATTCATTTATTAATGGCATGCTACAACAAAAAGAGTAAGTTGCAAACATTTTATTACTTGTAATTTGTGATTGGAATTGGAGGCTTGACATAGCAATGGAAGATAACATTTTCTTCTTCATCCACCAAGCAGACTCATGCACAAAGGTCTAGAGACCCATCTTGACCACCACCCACCATTTCATAGTCCAGCGCAATGGCAAAAATATTGCTCTTAAAGGAACTTTCACCATGAGTTTGCTCCTTTTCTGCTTGGATTCTCTTATTCATAGAGAAAAGTTGTCCCCCATCAATCTGTATGGATGTGAACACCATGAAACAAATATCCCTTTGTTAAAAATGATTGGTCAACATAAATCTAAGAAATGAAATTGAAAAAAGCATGAAAAATAGAGGGTTATATAGTTTTTGCCACTATTTTTTAAGAAAACAATTACGAAATTAGGGAATTCTTATTGAAAAAGGAATGAAAAAATAGAGGGTTATATTTATTTAACCATTTTTTTTGTAAAAAAACAAAAAAAAACTTTGGAATTAAAAAACAGAGCAAAAAATTCATTAAGAACTTATAGGAGGCAATGGTGGTAGGGATTAAAAAGTTACTCGATGATAAATGAGTTGTTCTGCATTGGGGAAAATTTTGAGACAGAGGTTGCATCCCCTTTCACTGAATTGTTTAACACACTTAGCTTTGGGTAATGGGCCTAATGAAGATTAGCTCAAGACAATAGTATTAAATAATTATAAATTAGAATCAGTGAATATTCAATATATGCCACTGAATTAAGAAGACCTAAATCTTTTGGAATGACACAGTGGTACTTTGTAATCCCCACATTTAAGGATGTCTAAGAAACTTACACTAAACTCTAGTTTTCACCCTTGTGGTTCTCCTTTACAGGGAAAAAAACTTAAAAAAATGATAACATGATAATGGAGAACATAAAAGGAAAAATACCAATCAAATGTTCCCTTAGTGAGTCATAGAACCTGCAATGCTTTTTGCAAATAGCACAAATTGGTTCATGTGGAGAATGGTAAGAAATTTTCATGTGCTCAACTAGATGCTCCACTTTGTTAAATTGTCTGAAGCCTGCTGCACATTTATTATAAATAAAAGCATATGCATAAGTACTTAATAGTCTCACTTTAAGCGAGATCCTCATGGAAGTGTAATAAAAGCCAATCCTTTTAGCAGCTCTTATAACTAGATTTAGCTTTGCAATAAGTTCACTCATGCAAAGAAAAGTTGTTTGACATATTTATTAGACATGAAATTGCATGCAATCAATTTGAATTTTATATACAAGAACTCCAACAAGAAAAGTAGTTTGACATATTATTAGATAGGCAATTTCATGCAATCAATTTGAATTTTGCATACAAGAACTCCCTTGTTGGAGCATTTTAATTGTGGGAAAATTATGTTATATGGGAGAAAGAATATCATAATCCATAGTGGCCAATAGTAGTTAGAAGATCAAATATTAAAACTATTTCTTAAAATTTATAATATCTTTTCTTTTATGATTGAAAAATTGTTGATATGGAGATTCTTAAGGTAGAGCTAACAAAACAGTGAAAATGGAACTTCACTTTATACAACGTAAAGAGAAGCCTTAGTATTTCACAAGATCTACTAAACATCATTGATAGATAATTGTATACCTTCTAAATATAAATGAACAAGAACAAACATGCTGATACACTAGTATTACTGTATAAACAGTGTTTGCATAGATTGTTTTCCAAGAGGTAAATGATCAGAAATTGAGGAAGCAAAGCCACATTAGCTTGCATTAAGCTACAATCTTATCACTAAGGATTAAGTTGTACTGAGAGTATGAGCCTTATATTATCAGGGTTGAGGTTAGGATATGTATCATTAAATTTGAAAGAAAAATAATTATTTATTTAATGATATAAAAAATTAATAAATATTGTTTTTTTTTTTATAAATAAAAATATATTAATCAAGGCAATAAAAAAGAACAGATAAAGATTTTCAAACAACAATAGCTATCATAAAAAATTAAGAAAAGGAAGAATCGAAGAGGTCTCTCATAAATCAACCATCAAGAGCCCATAATCTTAACAGAAGTCAAGAAAAAAATATAGTGATCAACTCTAATTATTTTGAAGAAGAATAAGCTGAGTAACCTGAACAGAGGACAGAGAATCCCAATAATAAATCTCCTGTTCTCTCTCTTAACATAGTGTATTCATCCAACATTTCCAAGAGTGGTACCTATGCAATTTTTCCAACAAGAAAAAGGAAACCTAACTGATCAGTGATAGCATCTTTTGATTGGTAGCAAAAAACCTTAAGAGATTATTAACTTATGAATATAATACAACCTATCATATAGGGGAAAACAATGGTTACTTACTCCATCATATATAAAAACGTAGTCTTCCTTTCATCTTCCCAAGACCTTGTTTTTGCAATCAATGTATCCATAAGAGCTACATTCAAAAAAAAATTATAGTTGTCATTGATATGATTCTTGCAAGAAGTTATGACTCTGATAAAGAATTCAAACATAATCATCTTGCGCTAGCACCTACTAGGTATTCTGTTAACCAACACTTGCGCTCGCTCCACACATTTTAGATTTAAATGAGCACCTCTGGTGGAATTGGACTGATTATCATCCTGTAGAGCAAGTAGTTTAAAGTTCAAACCTCAAAGCCTACTTTTAATTGCAATTGTTCATAATTTTAGCCACATTGAGAAGTAAAATGTATGAAAAAAACATGAAAATGATTAAAGAGATACACAAGACTCAGACATTCCAAAAGAATTGGAAGAACAACAATTAACTCTGTTAAACCAGCTCTCACTATCTTCTTAATATACAGTAAAACTAAGACACCAATTTTCTAACATTACAATGGAATGGAATGATTGGCTGCCACAAGAATAGATGAATTAGACTACAATTTAGAATGAATCTCATGATCTAAAAGTGATGATCACAGTAACTCACCTTGATGATGTATGGAGTGATAATGTTGGGACCCATAGAAGAAAATACAACCATTTGTGGTGTTGGAATAACGTTAAAAATTGTTGAGGTTCTAATAATCTGTGCTGTGGGATTACTGATTATCCCAATAATAAGCTAGTTGGTGATAGAACTAGGAAAAGAATAGCTAAGACTAATCATAATCATTTTATGTTATTCTAAATTAAAGGGGAAATAGTAGAGATTGAACTAACTCCCGTGAGGCCAAGTATGCTAAAAGCTGTGTCGCTGGTTCTATGTAAAATTTCAGATCTTTTTCATCTTGTCTACTGTGATATCAGAAACAAACATGGAAACAAATGTGAAAAATTTGAAGGTTCTTATTTAAATTCACCATTCTCATAACTGAATTGCTTGTGTATTCACAGTCACACCACCATATAATGAAATAATTAGGAAATATGAAACAAGAGTTGATTAATGTTACCTCTTCATTTCCATTCCTAGAAGTATTCTCATCCTACAAAACAAAACAAACATAAATTAGTTTGAGTAGAGTTTCTGGATTGTCTAATTATGCATGCTAACTTGTAAAGTAGATAAAGATGACAATAAAGAGAACCACAAGGATCCAAAAAATTTGGAGTTATAAAAAATCTACTTACCACTTTCCTTGATACCAGTATGTAGGTGTCACTAGGTGCATTACTTTGAATAACAATGTCCTCTTTTGGAGGGGAGTAGTTTAAGGAAAATCCTTAAACTATAGAAAGTACTTTAAAATTTTCTCTTGTACCAATGATTATACTTCACAAAATTTATTGTACATGAAACACTATATACATTATATATAAAGTAGGAAATGAACAATGTATTGTATAAAACCAGACAACTTTTTTCTTGTGAATGAAAACTAGGCAAGTTGCTTGCAATAATTGATGTAAGGAACATAAAAGATCTTGCAAAAAATCATTTTGTTAAGTTCTTCTCTTCTTCCAATAAGTCCTAAGAGCTAAACAAAAGCATTCTAATCTATATATTCTATTATTTTCTTATCCACGATCAATCCCACATGATTAGACAAAAATAGACTCAAACATAAGAAGCAAATATGTCTTTTGTTCATTTGTTTCTATCCATCCTCTTCCTTTATGTCCTCTTTCTATGAGGCACTATACTAATATGAGGCACTATTCTAATTGTGGGTGTTGACTGTTCATCACATTGAACACCCTCCTCATTATTCTTGTCTCCAACTTACTAAAATTCAAGGATGGTTTCATGTCGAGGTTTAGGAATGACAATCAAATCATTGTGTGAAATAAACAATTCATCATGTTCCTCGAGCTCCTCTTCATGCTCACTACCTGATGAGTTGGATTGTTAGGATTCCTATACACAACACAATTTAACTCATTAAAATAACATATCAGATCACGATTTTAGCTTTGCTTGTTTCATTTCTCTATGCAAAAAAGAAACTATTGTAATTCTAGGTGTATATGTCTAGATTAATATCTATATCATTTATTTTGCAATGGAAATGAAAGCAAAATATGAAATTTTATTATATTCCATCATGCAAAGAACTTACCATAGATTCATGACCAGTGACTAATTTCTCCCCTCGATCTAGCATATGTTGTTGAAGGCCTTGGGAACCATGTAGTAAAGCATATTTTAGGTCCTCTAAAGCTTCCTTTTGAAAGTGGTGAACCTACATAAACAATTATAACCAAATTTATAAGGTATAATGACTCATAAGGTACAACTAACTCACAAGTTTCTCATGACTTTTTTATGAAATAGAGAATATAGTAGATGAAAATATTCACTTACCAAGCCCCCACAAATGCTATTGTACCCACCAAATCCTATTTTATGAGATCTAATACTTGACACCCTATCTTGGGTTACTTTTTTTGTATCTTGAAGGCGTCTTTTAGATCCTCCTTGTGCAGATGACCTATAGTTTGGATTATTGTGGGCCTTCCTCTTAAATTTGGAATCTTTCATAAGTTCATCCCATGTCACTTGGTCTGTGATCCACGATGGACGTGGATATCTCAAGTCTTTTGCTAGCTTCGACCTTAAATTTTCTCGTTTAGAGTGAATCTATTTTAGAGAAATATCTAATTAATTTCCTTATTAAAACCACAATTTCCAAATGCTACTATGACATCTTTAAATAGTTCATCTTTCTTAGAATTGGCTTGCTTCCTCCAATCCATTTGAATGGTATTGCCAAATAATTGTTCTGCATGACGAAAAATGAAGTGAAATAATTTCATCCGCATTTCATCCTTCAAGACATTTCCTTCTGAGGTGAGCAAGATTGTAACTTTTTGCTTTCCTTTTGTAGTCATTAAGGATATTGTTGTAGTCATAGGGGTTGAGGTAGATGCCCCTATAGGTACATTAGTCACATTGTCATTTGTTTCATGTATTTACAATGAGATAATCAAACAACCATGTAATCACAATTTAGAATCACAAAGCAACCATGTAATCATCAATACTTCTTTTACCAGTCAACATGTTATTATATTGAGAAAAGTAAAATATGAACTAGAAAATAATAATAAGATAATATTTCCAGATAATTATACTTGTTCATCTGAAGTAATCCCTACACTCCCCAACAATGTCCTCTCTCATAACTCAATTTGTTTAGATATTTCTCTCCTAATTTCAATATTTTTAGGAGTATCTGGTAGGAGCCTTAGTATTCTTGATTGTGACTCTATAAGACTCCTCAAGGAAACTTGTTCAGATGTTGGTGGGAGAACTCTAACTAAACTCAGACTTGATGTAGAGGACATGCTATGAGGTATTTTTCTTGATGCGACTCTTGTGATAGGTGTTTCCAGTCTAGATGTAGAGGGCATGACACACATTTTTGAAACATCCTATAAGGCACAAATATAAATATTAAAGTGGTATTATAGGGTAAATAATATAATCAAACCCACACAAATATATGTTTGAATCTTACCTTTTGCACAACATTGGGTGTATCGGATGGCATAATTGGATCTTGCATGCCAACAAGATGCATTCTCAGTGGAATTACTCTAGAAATATCCTGTAGCAAAAACATAAATATTAACAAAATATAAAAGGCGAAATAAGTTAATTAAATGCACAAGAATCTAGATCAAATATTACCCCTGGCATAATACTAGATGTATTAAAGGGCATGATAGGGGTCAAAACGGCTTTAGAGATGGCCTACATTCCACAAACATAAATTAACATAATATAATATGAAACATAAAATAATTGAACCTATAAAAGACAATTTTCAAACTTACCTCATGCACCATCATAGTAATGTTTTTCCCTTGCCTGTTCCTTAGCATTTCAATTAGCCCATTTAAGATCAATGGATCCCCCATAGTAGAATCGGGAGTACCCATAGGCACATTCTCAAAGAAACACATAATGACATAAAATGAAAAAAATATTAATTAGAGAACGTATGCAATTGATATTAGTAACATAAGTCAAATTCACTAGCACATGAACAATAACATACATAATTTTCATTATGTTTCAATACATAAGAAAAACATAAACAATGCTCAACTTCCAAAGTTTTTTTAGCCTTATGGTATTGTTTTTCTCTTGCATAGGTGTCAATTGCATAAAGTGCATAGGTGTTGATTGCATAAAACTTCCAAAAACAAAAGTGTCTTTCAGGTAAATTGTTAAAGAAGTAAAAAATAAAATGAAACAACTTATCCAATTGAAAAAAATTGCAAGCTATATTCATTGGCGTTACAAACATCCACTAATAGAACACTCAAAATATTCAAATTACTTAATTTCCATTACATTTTGTGTACAATTAAAAACACAATACTTAACCTATAAAGAGTTAATTATATTGTACTGAATCCTCACAACCATCTTAAAGTGAACATGATGATCAAACAATGTCATTCTCACATGGAATATCCTCATCTGATGGCATGAATACACCATCATTAATGGGCGCTAAATCCACAAATAAATTAATACCATAGTTTTCATGGTCTTCTTCAGCTTCAGCTAGAGAAATGGAAATCAATAAATTCATCATCTTCATGGACTTGATGCTCATGTGGTTGCTCATATCCTTCAGACACTTCAGTAAACTCGTCATGATCTTCATCTTGGTCATACACATCATTACCAATAAAGTTTTCATCATCTCCATCTTGGCCATCTATGTCTTCAAGGGGGAGTTTTGCATCTTTAAGTAAATCATGGTCCTCTACATCTTGAACAAATGTTACTCTACGCCCTCTTGGATCCTAATCAATCACGAATGACCAACTAGGTTGTTCTAAATTTGGAATGAGAAATATCTAATCACATTGATTTGGAAACACATAAGGTTCAGAAGTGGCTTCAAACCTAGATGTATTGATCATATGGAATCCATTCTTGTGTAGCAATATAGTTTTGTTTTCACCCAATTTGATTAGCTTGTACCGTTGAACATGAAAAACAACTTTTTTGAAAGATATAAAATCAAGCTCTATAATATCCTCCAACACTCCATAATAGTGAAGTGTGCTTGTGATTGGTTGTCTATCATTTGCATGTGAACAAAATTCCACCTCAAATGATGCTGAAATTCTACAATCATAACTTTGTCTCTTGTCATCAACCTTTTTGATGTGAAAATGATGACTGAAATTCCACATTCCTTTGTAATATGTTACCTAAATTCATATAAATATTAACTAATTAGATTCAAGGATTAAAAGGTTAAAAGGAAAATCACTAAATACCTCAAATATGTTAATATATATGCATCACCTCCCCATTTCTAGATCCTTCAACAAAATCCAGTTGTTGTTGTGTCACTCTATTCTTCCCCTTTGTTGATTCATGTTCAATATTGGTCTTTAGCCAATTCCATGAGCATCTATCTGGCCATTTTATTTTATGGCCTCCAGGAAGTCCTCGAGTAGTGTTTTGACCATGTCTATTATATACATTGGTCCATGCCTTTTCATCCTCTAATTTATTCTGTTCAGTGTACTTCTCCATCCATTCCAACATAAAGTCAAAATTGTATGCAACATACAAATGTAATGACTCCGACTCCTTAGCATCTACAATGAAAAATAGAATTGTTCAATGAATTAATAATGATTGAAAGCTATGTCCTATAAAATTTAAGATAAAAATAATTACTTCAAACATTTTTGTATACCTTTTATCCTCTTTGAAGTCCCTTGACCCTCTAATTTTTCTCCTTCAAATGATTGAGGTTGGTTACCATCCCATAATCGAGGAGCTTCAAGATGGAATTTAGGTAAGTACTCACTCAAATGAACCATTGTCTGGAAAACCATGTACCCTTCAACCATGGACCCTTCTAGTCGAGCCTTTTGCCTCACAAATTGTTTTATAACCTTCATATATCTCTCCACGAGCCACATTGTCTGAATATGGATAGGACCACACTGTTCAATCTCTTCTACTAGGTGTACAAGGTAGTGCTCTTGAGAATTGAAGAATCTTAGAGGGAAGTACATTTGAATATCACACATCAAAAGTGGAAAATTCCTCTTCTAATAATTCAATTAATCTTTCAACACATATCTCTTTAGATGAAACCCACCTATAGATATTAATGTGTACTATAATAAAGACTTATTATTTGTTCAAAACTAAAGGTATGAATGTATATAAAGGCATTACCAATAATGCACTTCAAAGGATAAGAGTCATGGAAGAGTATTCATGATGGATTCAAAATACCTCAAATATTTGGATAATTTGTAAATAGTTAACATGACATTGCGGTCAAAGGTGCTCAGTATTGCTACAGGTAACACATACTACATGACCATTAACAAATACAATGTTAAAATATGCATGAACTTCTGTTATCACTAAGATATACAAATTTATAATTATGTTGCCAACAAATGTGACGTTCTACAAAGTTACCTTTATCCAGTTGTGCCAATCATGTGTTTTTAGCCCTGAAAACTCTAACCCGTCTCTTGTGAATAAGTTTTTTAATGTCTCACGAAAACCAGAAGGAAATATTATGCTTTTCATTGTATCAATGATGTTTTCTTTCTCCTTTGACGTAAAAATCCATGGAGCATGAAAAAATGAGTTGTTTTCATGCAACCACATGTTCAACATCATATTGGCAACATGGAGGTCCTTTCGTAACTTTATTTGTGCTTCAAGGTTGGTTCCATTTAGATGTTTCCACAAACACTTTGCCACAATTTTCCTAATGTGCATAGTATCAAATAGGTGGGCTATTAGCAAGTTCTCATAATATTGTAATTTGTAGAAAATAGAGAGTCTTTTCATTCCTAGTGGAAAGCCTGTCCCTTCTTTTTTGTCATATAGTGATTTCCACCTAGGAGGGTTCATCCTTCTTGGATTCCTCATTTCCACCTCCTTTCTATTGAACTTGTTTTTCTCACGCACTCAATCAAGATGATTTTGTGATAAAAATTTTCTATACTCATCATACACAGTTTTATTGAGATCCTTTGACTGCCTATACAATGTTTTCGGCCCACATGATGGACAACCATGTTTCCCCTTTGTTTGTAGCCCTAAAAAAAAATGAAAACCATATTTAGTAAAATGGTAGAATGAATTACCACAACAAATAGAGAGTCTTGGTGCATTATGAATTGTCCAGATAAGGATCGCATGAAAGAGGAAGTTTCTATCATTGATAGGTCTTGATACATCGTACATATTTACACCATCCCATAATTCATGAAGCTCAACAATGAGGGGCTCCATGTATACATCTATATCTTTTACTTGATACTTCCCTAAGTAAACAAAAAGTTCTTTATTAGGATTTAACTGAGTTGATTTCTTTTTACATAATCTTCAAGAAACCATTGCATTAATATGTTCTAGTACTAGTACATGATAAGAGTTAACATTTCATGCTGCTTTTTCATTGCATCCAAGGGGAAAGTTTTTTGTTAATAATTAAAACTGGCCAAACAAAATATGTTGTTCTAAGATCTTCAAAAGGATTGACACCATCCATTGCTAGAGAAATTCTTGCATTCCTTGGCTCATTTCTTAAATGTGGCCATTTTTCTTCAATCTCTTTCCAGTGTTTGCTATCTGCAGCCATACGCATGACACCATCTTGGCTCCTCCCTTGTGCATGATAATGCACATATTTTTCCAACTCCTTGCATTTGAACATCCTCTCAAACCTTGGCTTTAGTGGAATGTACCGTACTACTTTATAAGGAACCTTCTTGGATACTTGATCTTGATGATACCTATTTGTGTGACACACTGGGCATTGTATTGCAAATTTGCATTCTTTCCATAGTACAATATATGGTCATTTGGACATGCATCAGATGTAAATTGTACTCCATTCCAATTTCTTTCATCACTGAAGATACTTCTCTATGAGAACAAGACAACTTATTATCCTTTGGAAGTATTTTGTTTGCCAAAAGTCTATATGAGGCAACCAATTATTTTTATAAGATAAGTATACATAATATTTGAAACTTTCAAGAAATTTAGATCATTAATTTATAGGAATATTGAATCCTACTTTAATATATCAGTAAAACATGTGTTTGTTAATCCATGTGTAACCTTCAAGTTCAACAACATAAGTGTCGTCAATATAGAACTATCTGCATTTGGGAAAAGAGGCGTCCTAGCCAATTAAGCTAGGGGTGAATCAATAACTTCTTCAGAATATGTGTAGAAGTCTTGGATAAATTCATTGACACCAGCCTCATTTATCTGTGAAGTGGTTTCATCCATAAATGTGTTTTGTTCTTCATCTTGAGAGTGGCTATCATCAATGACATCCATTGGTTCTTCAAGAATATTGAGAACTGGAAGCGACTTTTCATAAAAAAATCAATTGAAATGATCAATAATAATGTATTAAATAATATGCATATTTATTTATTATAAGAATAACAATTTGTTAATTATAGTGTACCTCTTTTATATAAACTCCATAGTTCAATCTATGGATACCAACAAGTTTTCGCTTCTTTAGTTTCCTATTTTAGAACCTTTTGCAATTGCAATATATCATTTCATTAAAGTATTCATCTGTCCTTGGAGTAGGTCTTTCCTGTTCATCTAAATATTCAGATGATGATGATGTGCTATTTCCTTGAATGTACCATGTACTATCAACAATAAGAGTACAAATTTTAAATCGAGTATTACTTCTTTTTGAAGAGTACATGACTCTTAGGTGCATGATATGTTACAACTTAAGAAATTTGAAACTTAGAAAATGTGGCTTTAAGGTGAGATACACAAAAGTGGAAAAGTTGGTCATTTTTATATAGAATCTATAAGGTTTTAAGTGTATTTTCTTGTTCTTGGATCACCCTTTTTAGACATTTGCAATGTGGATGCGTAGCACCAGTAATGGAGGCTGAAGAAATTTTATTCTTATAGTAGTACCATTTGACACCTACACCAAAGATGCAATTGTAGGTTATCAAATGTTGTATTGAGGAAAATGTAGGGTAAATACCAACAAGAATAACCTGATCTGGATGCTAGTGTGTCCTCTTGGTAGCTTGAGAGAATATGTTGCAACAATTTGTATCATTGTTTAACATAATCCTATAGAAAAAAATGAATACTATGTTTCAAGGTTTGTCTCATCATATGACCATGGCTAAACACCATCTTTACAACATGTTTCTATTTAAAATCTCTCACTCAACCCTTATGTCATGAGTTGCTTGACTCCATAGCCCATTGGTGAAGACCACCATTTACTTAAACCAAAGAAAGTAATCTATTTTTTAAAAAAATCACTATTATCATTACATTCCAAAGATTAATTTATTGTCCTCATTACATTAGTACCTCTAGTGGAGTAGTATGGTAATATTTTTTCTTTGCTAATTTGGAAGGTTTTATTGATGTCACAAAGGAGTTTCATAATTTGTGTAAATTACTCTAAAACATATGTTTTTTCATCATTAACTATTCCAATCTTTCGATCATAAAAATGATATGAAATATTACTCTATGTGCTACTTATTAAATCTTAGGTTAGTTTTTCATTTCATTAAAATGATACTGCAAGTACCAAAACAACAACATAAATACCTGGTCTGCCATTTCATATAGACACCAAGAAAATAGCCTAATAGAAAGCTACACAAAAAAGTGTGTGGATGCTAGTTAGGATCATTACATAAATAGCTGTTAAAATATATGAAAACATGTATCCCAAAAAAAATCATAAAATTATTCTAAAATATAGCTTGAGCAACTAAAAAATAGGAAAATTTGATTAAAACTTACATAGAAATTGATTATGAATTGCTGACGTAGAATAACCTAAAATACATGGATTTAAATTAATTATAACAGTCCAAATACAATTACCATATACAGTAATTTAGAATTACCATATACAATTTATTTAAAATTAGTCCAATTGACTCTGATCAAAAGATAATCAGCGTTTTACTTGCCTACTTAATGAATGTAAATCAATGACAAATATAAAATCAATGATAAATACAAAATTTGTTATTTTATTAAATTTAAATATGATACAACAATAAACACCAAACTTGGCCTTTCATGGCCCTCACTCTCCATTTCACTCTCCATATTTCTTCAACATCAATGCACTCTATGATAGAAAAATAATTGTTTCTCCCAACCTATGAGAGTTGACATAATTTTTTTTAAGGTTTATAGTGAATTATTTCACATGCTGGTAAAGTTTCATCAAGATCCACCCACAAGATAAAAATATGTGCAATATAGAAATCATAAAGCGATTTTTTATATTTTTAAAGCTTTAAAAAATTAAACCTTATATTTCTAAATTAAAACAAAATCGTTGAAATAAACAATTCACTCTAATGTTGTCATCCAACATGCTCAATTTTTCCTTCATCAACAAAACCTCCTCTTTGCTATCCATCAAGCTACCAAATTTTGCAATGAGAGTCGAGGAATTTGGCATGGATGGTGTGAATGGTAGGAGCGTCTAGGAACTGGCCACTATAATTAACAAACTCTTCATCTATTCCCTGCTCCTCCTCTAATAAGAAGAATTCAAGGATGGGTTGAGGTTTGTGTTTCAAAAGAAGTGAATAAATGTTAAATGCATAAGTGAGCATGGCCAATAGAGGCAAAGATTCCACTCACATCTATGGATAGTGGGGCAGTAGTGTAAGGGCAACAAATATATTTATAAATAGAGTTAGAAGGAGATCAATTGCACTCAATTTTTTCTATGATGCCAAATGAAGAAACAAATTTGAGCAAATGTATTAGAATAATTTTATTCAATCATAGAGAAATATTTATACAATTACATGGTTTGATGGCTCACAACAAACCTTTTGTTGTGATCGTATAACTTAGGAAACAATTCCACTAATTTTTTTCCACATGAATGTTGTTGCAACCTCACTCAACTTTATTTACCTACTAATAATCTCAATCTAACTCTTAAACATAGGTTTAAATATTTAAGACCATCTACTAACATATGATATAATAATTCCTAACAAAGGCTTTCTGGGTCTTCAAAATCTTTTGGCATTTTCTTGGCTGAAAGTGATGATAACCAACCATCTAATCATGTATCAAGATCCTATTTACAGATTGCCTACCTATTAAAATAGATGCTTCACTGAGAAGATGGTCCTAGTTCATTTCCTATTTGTGCAAGTGCAATGCTATAATTTGTATTTGATGGAAAGATCACTCTCTCCACTCAAATGGCTTTGGCTGAGTGAGTGGAAAGTGTAACAGAAAAATAGTTTGTCCAACAGTTCTGAGAAGTCTGGCATGCACTTTGGGTTTCTCTGTGTTTGCCCATATTTTTGCCTCGGTTAAATATGGCCTCACTAGGTTTCTCATGTTGATTAAAGTTTCTTGTTCAGGTTTGAGGGTCTTCGAGTGTTTCAAAATGTCTTTAAACTAGCAATCACACCTCCATGTGCAATGGGTACGCCGAAGATTTGTAGAAGGATTAAGAGAAATAGTTGTGGTATGGTAGCGAGAAATTTAAAACATATAACTGAATCAAATACAACATTTACCTCACAAATTTTTAAATATCAATTTTTAAGTTGAGAAGATTAAAGCAAGTTTGATATTTTACATAAAATGTTGTTGAGATTTGAGAGTTTATTTGTCCATTATTGTCAAAAGGCTTTCTTTTACAAAACATTTAGGCTAAAGCTCAATTCAAAAGAGAATTTCAACAACTTTAGAAGTCACAAAATTAAATTCTAAATATTGGGGGAGCATTTGTCTATAACTGTCATATAAATGCATAACTGATCAAAATCTCAGAGCCTAATTTGCAAGACTAGAATAAATTCCTAACATCACTAAAAATCATTGTTCAGATATGGCAACATGTCTACTCGTAACTGTCTCCACTGCCCTGGCTTTATTTTTCAAAACATTGAACCAAAATTTGACAGAAGATTATCAAAAAGATTTTGAAATTTTGAAAAAAATCATTCTTCAAATTATTATAGATAGTTTGGAATCAGGGTTGTTTTCCTTTTCTTTATCTTTGAAATATGGTAAATAGTTGTTAGAAAACAATTCTAGGTTTTTTAACTTGTGTTTAGAAAAGTTTTGAACAATTTTTTTTATGATATTGGAATTCATGAAACAGTATATGCCTTTCATAGTATGTATATTAGATTGTAGCTTGTTTTGGCTGGAGCTTTCCTATCATACATTTTCAGATATAAATTTCTGGGTTGCTGCAGGTCTCATAAATTTAATACTGCAGGGAAGGAAATGCATATTTGTTGCTGCTGCATACATTATTTTTTAGTGAGTAGACTACATTTTTTTTTAGACTGCAGGAATCAGGTAGTACGACCCCCTATAAATTGCAGGTGCGCCTGGTAAACTTTTTAACGTGACTGGTGGCGCTGGTGCGACACGCCCTCCGGTACCACGGGGGTGGGGGAGACTAGAACTTGTGACCAACCTCCTGCTACAGGAAAGATTTAGCCAACCAAGCTAGGGCCCCAACCCAGTGAGTAGACTACATTATTATGCATGCATAAACACTGATTTTTATTAGAGAATTATTGATCAGACCGACTTTTATATTAAAGCTATCAATTACTATCATATTCTAGAGTTGCATGCCTCCCAATTATAGGCATAGACGAAGAAGTGATCCCAAAAAAGGGCAATGAAACCGGGGCAAGTGATGTACCTAAAGATTCTGCACAATTTGTGTCTTGTTGTCAATGGAGCCCTAACGAAGGAGGTATTGTCTTAAAAGAAGACGAACTGAATCCAAGCTACCTACAGATAACAAGACAATTGTTTTAGAATAAAAAATGTCAAAAAAAAAATCAATAATGTGCAGTTCTAAATCTCATAGAATTCAATCGCACTTACAGATGTAAAAATAAAAAGAATAAAGTAGTTTTTTTGGTAACTTAAAAGAAAGGAACCTTGATTTCAATGGTGATCATTTTGCGATTAAAATCTCATGACAAAGGATAGACAAGTAGGAAGGAAATGTGGCGGTGAAAGTAGGGAGAAATAATAGCATGACTATCAAGAGCGATATTTCAAAAAGAAGGGAATCTATTATAGTGATAGGTTCCAGAAGAGGTTAACATGTTCGTGCAAACTACAAACCATGGAAAGAGGAAGATATGGGTATAGCACAAATTTGCTAAGATTGGCACCTGTGAGCATTCAGACGTTTCTTTGCTTAATCTTGATTAAAATATACTAACTACAATCAATTGAATTTTTCTTGCATGTATTCTTGCTTAATCTAACTAGATACCCCTCTTCCAAAATAAGTCAGCATTCAGAAGGGGGGTCTCTGGAAAGAACTGCTATTTAGCAGGTGAAAATGAAAGAATCATCAACATGTATTATAGGAGTATCTTATGTCCACTTTATAAGGGTAGTAGTTAGAGGAGGCAGTGATATAGTTTTCAACATAACAACAAAAGACAATGTTTTCAAGATAGATGAAATGATGAAAATGCACAGTGAAGAGGGTAGTTCAGTGAGGGTGACAAAGAATAATGATCTGCTGCAAGGGCTCTTGTCATTTGTGACTTTTCTTGTTATACATTTGAATGATACTAGGACAGAAAATGCAGATCTAAAGAATGTGCTTCTATAGTTTATATCTGTGCAGGTATATTATAAAGAATACATGGTTTCCATTGAAAGCAATGTGACTAAGGGCAATGGAAGTAATTGTGACAGTCATGAAAAATACAAAGGACAGTCATCAAGGCTACTCAAGGAGCACAAATACAAAGGACAGTTAAAAGGAAGGCAAGACCCAAACTCAAAGTATCATACTTGCAACATGAAGGGGGAATCCCAAGAAGCTTTGAACACAATTGGGCTCCCATCTATGTAACAGTGCAACACAGTAGTCACTGTGACTTTATTGTAGCTGTTTTATGCTCAAGAGGAACCTATTTTTGTAAAAAAATGCAAGTATCTTCATGCATCAAATAAAGCACAATAAGGTTCAGAGGGCTGTGAGATTAAATAATTAGGTGTGCACAACAATAAAATCATTGGTGGACACTGTCAACAGTGTCAATTGAAGTTTTATGTGAAAAAAATGTTTCTTTTTCCTCAACCTGGGTTTTACAAGAGAAGAATTTCCTATGAGAACAGGGAAGCATAACAATAATAGATCGTAAGGATAGAGCATCCATGACAAATGCATTGAAAGTCATAAGTGAGGAAATATAAATCAAGTGGCACCTTTGACAGTTCCATGGTGGACCTATATACATTGGAGAGCAATTAAATTCAGGGGAGTGGAGATATCCGGAATGATCAGTGTTTGTGTTGTTTTCTTTTTAAAGGCTAGAATTGTCTGTATATCTTGGAATATAAAAGAAAACTGCTCATAGATAATTCTAAATTATGGAAGGATGTTATAAAGCATTTTATAGATAACAGGTGATTGGTATGAACAACACTATAATAGTGAACAATAGAATGGAGAACGGTGATTTCCCAACTTGATTATGATCATTCTAGGGAATTGTAGTCATTCAATAACATGGAAGCAATGCAAAATAATATCAAAGAAACTGTAGTCTAGCAAACCCATGATATTGCAGGAAACACATGATAATGAAGTTTGAGTTCATAGAACGGTTTACTAGAATTTGAAAAAGGAAGCCCGCCAAGCCAATAATGAACTTTTCTCTGTGACAATGGAATGGAAATGGTTAAGGTTGTTTGTTAACTGTTTCAAGAGTAATGAAAGTCTCGGGGATCACTAATTGCAAGACAATTTGAAGCAATTGTAATCATAAGTCAATTGAAAATGGTCCTTGGCATGAATCTACTTCTAGGATTGTTGTGAAATCTTAAAAATTCTGATCTAGTTCCTGAGGACCAGCATGAGTATGATCAGCTAGTATATAAACTTAGCAAGCGAAGGATACTATGCATTGATTCATAGCGATGGTCAAGTCAAATGATATTTTGCACAAGTAGATAGCTTCAAAGGGAGATTGACTTTGCTTAAGAGTTTATAAAATGGAATATGGTGTTTTGCTTGCAAAGTCAGTTGTAGCTGAAAAAGTGGGAGAATTTATAGTACAAAGTTGGAGGAAGAAAAGAATGCAAAAATCTGTTTCCAAGAGATTTGGTGCGCTAATAGTGTTAAACAGAACAACTCAAAAATTTTCTAAGGATCCTTTCAATTCGAGAAGCAGTAACCATACTAGTTCAGTGCTAGCACAAGAGTAGAGAACATAAATTGTAGCTTATGGAAAGGGAAACTCTAAGAACAAGTATACAGTTTATGGTTGATAGGCCTTGTAATTGATGATAGTACTTGGGTGTCAGCAGATCAGGCTTTAGACTTCTGGAAGAGATCCTTGATTGACGACCTTCAAGCAGAGAATTTACTAAATTGGGCCACAGTCAACATCTTTTGAGTACAACTACACAGAAGGTTGGGGAACAAATCTAATCTACATGCAATTTTGGGTGCCATGAAGAATCCTGAGACCTAGACAATCTACCTACAGACTCAATTTGATGAAGGTTGCACATATGATTGAAATTCAGACTGTGTTATTCGGTGCTAGCAATTCAGTAGCTATTCATGAGGATATGGAATCTTTGGAATTTGCATTCACCCGTCAGTTGGAGCAGAGATGGCACCTACAAAATGCTCGAGTGAAGGAATCATTACCCAAGGGGAGAAGATCAATTCCCTTTGTGTTTGATTGTGGAGTACAGTCCAAAGTGGTCTAAGCAAGAATGAAGGAACTATCAAATGAAGACTTAGTGGCAAGTAGGGTCATTAATAGTAACAGTCTTAGAAAGTAAGTGGCATAATTCATAAGGGAAGCAAACCAAATGAACAGGCACCATAAACCTGATACAGTCAAAAGGTCAAAAGGAATACTCTTGAAGATCTTTCATAGTTGCATTACCAATAAAAGCACAAATGACTGGTAAACATTCATGATTAGAAGAGCATAAAAGCACTGTTTTGAAGCCTTGTGAAAGTGTTAAAGCCTTAAGGAGCAGAGGCTAAAAGGGTTGAAGATAATGTTTTGAGGTAGCTGTCATTATTTTCCAGGAATAACTTCCTATTTAACTAAAAACTAACTAACTAGATTGTTAAATGTAAGCCTTTTTTCCTAACACAAGAGTGGCATGCCATGATAATATGGAACAAGAGTTAAATGATGGCGTCCTATGATAAAGTTGCATGACACTCTTTAGTAGAGATTGCTAAAATACAGGAAACAATATATGATCTTTCTACCGAAGACTTGGATATATTTTAGAATTTTAAACTGACATAAGATGAAACATTACAAACGACATCCTCTCAATTTTTAAACAGGATATGGAAATTCATCAAACAAGAAATTGATTTCCATATGATATTTGAAAAAATATCAGAACAAAATACCTCAACAATTGGTCAATTTCCAACCTTGCAATCTAAAAGATTTGGAATTTCTAACAATAACTATTACAGTTTAGAACTCCCATAGAGCTTCTCATAACAGAACAAGGTATAAAATAGTGTGCAAAACTCAATGTACTAGCCTAGATTGAAAATTTCACAAAAGTATCCACCACATAACTTACAAAATTGTTCTAGCACATAAAGGGATCGAAAAGGTCATTGATAGTGAATACTTGCTATCAACCAACGATAGTAAGCCGATTTTTAATAATACAGTTGTTTGCTGCTTATTAAGTAAGTGATAAATAAATGGATATAACTAGTAGTTGTATCTAAAAGAAGTTCAAGGATTTATCTCGATAGATTTTTTTCACTAAGATAAATCTTTATTTTTTCTTTACAGTTCAAATTGGGTATTATTTGATTTTGGTTTTTTGAGGATTTTACATGATATTTTGGAGGATTTTTAGCTGATTTTTCAGTAGCTGAAACTTGTTTTCTGGCAGCTCAAACAATGGTATAATGGTGAGTAAATCTTATTTTCAGACATGAAACAACTTTACAGATCAATTTTGAACTTGCAAATTAACAAGAAAAGCCTATCGACTAATAAAGAGAATAAACTCTACAAAACCAATAAAACATCCTACTGGTAGCACAAATAACCACAAAAATCCTTTATTGATCATCTATAAGACATAAAAAACATTAAAAAACCTTATTTTAAGCTCAGTAATCTTCTCCATGCAGAGGCTCCTTTGCAATAGTTAACCCTCTATATTTTGCCTCTGTTCTGTTGCCATTACTATAGTGATTCTGGTTAAGCTTGATTTTTGTTATGACTCCATCTTCTTATTTGAAGAAAAATAGGGGCAGAAGGTTTAACGGACTGCAATGGTGTCCACGTTACAATCGTCAAGTCAATGTTATATCTATAGTATATTTTTGAATTGGTAGATATGTGGTATTAGAGTCTATTTAAGCAATTGGAGAGTATCACGAATAATACCCACATAAATTTTATGCTGAGAGTTTGGAAAGTGCAGTTTGCTCTAACTACAAGTCAAGCTCATGCTTTAACATAACTAACAACAAACTCAATTGCACTTCTTTATTTTACCGATACCTAATTTCATACACAACTGTGGAAGCTAACTTGAAATCTTCTTTACAGCTAAATTGAGATCAACAAACTTTGAATTCATCTTTTAATATTGATTTGGAGTGCAGTGTAGTAGCAAATTGTCTAGTTTAGATACTTCAATTTCTTAGATAAACGAAGCCCTGGAGAATCCATCAAAAGCCTTCATTCTGTTGTATCTGTATAGGTACTTAATTTTAATATTGCTACAAAAGAACGTGTATTGACTCTGTGAAGAGAGAATAATTGCTTAATTTTAATATTGCTACAAAAGAACGTGTCTTGACTCTATGAAGAGAGAATAATTGTGGGGATATGATTTATTTTGTGTTAGATTTACAATAGATTATGTTGAGTGAAAAGTTGCTTGTATACATAAATTTGATAGTTGGTATGAGTTTTCTATAGTATAAATAATATTCAAAAGATTGTTTCTGAAGTCAATTGTGTATGTTTTTAGATTGATGTTTTTGATTACACTCAACAATACATCATCACAGAGAGAAAAATCGATGATGGATTGTTGAGTGTAATCTGAAACGTCAATCTAAAAACATACATTCAACTAGTATTGAGAAGACTGTTTTTGAAATCAACTGTTTAAATTTTTTATTTGATGTTACAGATTGTACTTAATGATCTAAATTTTAGAGTTACTCTTAAAATTAGCTTGAATTGTCGACCTGTCTAAAAAGAGTTAAAGCAAAGAAAAAAGATCTTTCCTTTATGTTGCACTAATGACTAAAGCCATAGATAACCAGTCCTTGCATTAAGTTGGCTATAATATTAAGTATTGCACTCCTTCATTGTCTGTTGTAGTTGTAGGAATCTTGAGTAAAATATTGATAACCTTTGCGCATGCTCCAAATCCATTACCAACAATAATAAAAAATAATAAATGTAACCTAATTAAAATTCAATAGGAAAATTTATTATTATATTTCATAAACTGGGTTTCTATATAATAACAATTTATTTTTTAAAATGTTCTCTGTTAGGGTTTTTATTTAACGTGCATAGGAACCTCACTCTTAATCCAAACAGTCTCTCTTCCATCACATGCATCAATTAGAAAATGGTTTTTGCAGTTTAACAACATTGATCACAAAATTATAGATGGAAGCCCAATTATTAACCTTAATTACAAAATATTTGTACACAAATTTTATATATGATGACAATTTGTCCTCTAGGACGGCTCTCTGTGAGGTTTCTATTTAACTATAGATGTAAAAAGTACAAGAACTTAATTCTTATTCCACAGTCTCTGTTCAAACACATACTTCCAATTAGAAATGGTTTTTTGACCACAAAATTATACATGGAAACCCAGTTCACATGGAATTTTATAAAGTCCAACAAGAAGCAGCGAGTTCTGGAATCTATAATTATTGAAATCCTATAAAATTATCTACAGATGCAATAACGATAGAAAAAGGAAGTAATAAGGTTCACATAAATTTCGCTGAGCTTCAACAACAAACAATAGCTTAGGAGGCCTAGGAAAAAATAATATAAATTAAATACATTATAATCAGAGGAGTTAGGAATTTTGACAAGATCTGGGGTTTTTAACAATATTAACTGTTTGCTTGTAGACTGCCCACGGGTTGAAGAAAATGGTAGCCCACGGGTTGAAGAAAACGACAGCTAGAGCATAATATTTTCTGCAGATCTTGATCATTAAAAAACCAATACAATGATCACTTCCCGCCACACCCATTGTAAGCCTTCCCACCAAAAGAAATTGCATCCCGAGTGCACGGCTGTAGCAGCAGACGAGAGAGCCAAGTCATAGAGCAATCCAAAAGGTGGGAAAACACATCAATTTTATTTAAAAAAAAGTATGGGAAATAATTAATTATATTTTTATGGAAAAGATATTTTTTCTATTGTCTTAATTTGAGACAATATAAAATAAAAAATATTACTTAAATATGTTTAAGATAAAATTAGTATTTTGTCTTAAATTATCGTCTTAAATGGCCCCTCTATGTAGTAGTGCGTATGTAAGCTTGTAGCCAACCCACCCCTTCATCTAGTACCAAACTTAGTATTTGCTTCAAAAATTGGGCACCACGTCTTGCCGTCACTCGAAACTTAGGCATGGAAGCCAAATCATTGGAGAATATCAATGGATATTGCTCTGGGGGCTTCCCGCACTTGTTAATCAAATAATAATCATCTAGCAGCAACACCCCTTTAGCCTCTTCAAAGTTTTCCACCACATCATCTAGATCGAGCAAGAATTTTCTCCAAATCATTTTATTGAAAGGAAGCAAAGGTGCAGAACAATACTTCCAACACTAATCTATGAAGGAGAGATAATGCATATTCATACAAATCTTTAAATTGTTATAGTGAATGAAACAAATTCAAACATATGCATAAAATAATAATACCATAACGCACAAATTTACTTGGGAAAACCTTTCCAAGTAAAAAACCCCACACACCAAAAACACAATACTTTGTGTTATTAGTAACAAATAATTACAATACAATATCAACACTAAGCTTCTCCAGGTGTTCACCAATCTTCAACAAAAATTGGGATAAAATTTGGCAGCATACGTTCGGTGTTTCAAAAATTATCGAATTACAATCTCCTCAGTAGTCTAAGGCATAGAATATATAATAATAATCAACAACAATGGAGATAACTTCTATCATGCAATATCCAGAGAAAACTCAAAGTGTAAAGTTGAGTTACATCCAATCGCATCAACTAACGAAGATATCACAATCACCACTCAAGTAGCAAGAAGATAATTATTGGTGGTAGTTACAAACAATGCAACCACCTTCGATCCACCGCTAACTACATTCATGCAAAATGCATTGCATATTAAAATCCTTCATGCGATCAAAAGTTTTAGTTATACTCTGTTGAAATAGGTTGAAACACCACTTATCTCAACAATCTCCCACTTGTCGAAGACCTGTCATGAGTCATTGGTAATCAATGACTTAGAATCCTAAAGCCCATGGAAACAACACACCATCTTTAAACTTATTTGTGCTCACTGGCTTCGTTAGTGCATCTGCAACATTTCTCAAAGTGTCAACCTTCTCCAATATCACCTTTCCATCTTCTACCCTATCATAAACAAAATGAAACTAAACATCAATGTGCTTTGTTCTAGCATGGAAAGTGGGATTCTTTGTTAAGAAAATGACACTTTGACTGTCGCAACAGATGGTAATATGTCCTGCATCAAAACCAATATCCGAACACAACCTCTTTAGCCAAATGGCTTCCTTGCAAGCATGAGTAACTTCCATGTACCTTGCTTTTTTCATGGACAAAGCGACTACAACCTATCGCTTACTCATCCAACTTATCACACACCATTCATCGTGAACACATATCCACTGGTGGATCTTCTGCTGTCAATGTCACCTGCCCAATCTGAATCCACATATCCATGAATACTTACAAAATGCTGAGAACCAGTAGGATAACCATGATAACATAGAGAGTACTTGAAAGTACCCTATAAATATTTAAACACTCTCTTTATCACATCCCAATGTACCCATCCAGGATTAGCCATAAACTGACTAAGAACTCCCATTGCTTGGGAAATGTCTGGCTTCATACAAACCATTGCATACATCAAATTTCCAACAACACTTGCATATGGTACTCTAGTCATGTCCTCCATCTTAGAAGGAGATTTTGGACAATCCTCCACAAAAAGCTTCATCCCATGCATCACTAGAACAACTAACTGCCTGCAAGTTGCCATGTTGAATCTCTCCAACACTAAATTCACATAGTTTCTCTGGCTTAATCAAAGCTTTTTGCTTGTTCTATCTCTTCTGATCTCCATCCCCATAATATACCCTGCTACACCTAGATCCTTCATCTCAAACTGTGCTGACAACAAAGACTTCAGATCTGAAATCAAACTCATACCATTCCCAAAAAACAACATATCATCTACATACAATGTAATTATGAGAATGTGACCATTATTAGATTTGTAATATACACAATGGTCAGATTTAAATCTTAGAAATCCCAAAGACAACACAAAGGTGTCAAATTTTTGGTACCACATTCTAAGAGACTGCTTAAGACCATATAAGGACTTCTTCAACTTGCAAATTGGATTTTCTTTACCTTTTACCACGAAATGCTCTGGTTGTGACATATGGATCTCTTCCTCCAAATCACCATGAAGGAACATTGTCTTCACATCCATTTGTTACACTTGTAGATCATACCCTTCTACAAGTGATAACAAGAACCAAATAGATGTCAGCTTCACAATAGGAGAGAATATATCACCATAGTCAATTCCCTCCACCTGAGAATACCCCTTTGCAACCAATTGCGTCTTGTGCTTTTCAACACTACCATCAAGACCACATTTTTTCTTGAACACCCATTTACATCCAACAAGTTTCTGTCCTTTAGGAAAAGGTGCCAAATCCCATGTACTATTTTTCTTCAAAACAACCATTTCTTCATCCATGGATTTCATCTAGGAATCTACATCACTCATACCCATAGCCTCCCTAACAGTCCCAAGCTCATCAGTGTTAGCAATCAAAGCAAAAACACAACTAGAATCCAACAGTGAATAACCAAATCTTTCTGGTGAATAATCAAACCTCTCTGGTGGCCGCCTATCATGCGTAGACCTCTTGAATTGTTGAGGTTGAGGTTCTTCTTCTTCAAAACTTTCAGAGTTGCTAGGGATCTCCTCATTACTAGGTTCAACAGGAATACGCAGTTCACTTTTCATTGCAACAAGTGGAACTTGAACCACCTCCTTCTTCATCTTCTCCTCTTTCTCTCACTGCAAGTCGACTATGGAAGGTTTCAACTCTTGAAATATTACACTTTTGCTATAGATAACCTTCTTAGCTACTAGATCCCAAAGCTTGTACCCCTTCACACTGACACCATAGCCAATGAGGATACACTTAACTTCCTTGTTCTCCAGCTTAGACCTCTTTACACTCAGAACATGAGCATAAGCTTCACAACCAAAAAATCTGAGATGTCTCATCAAAGGCTCCTTACCAGACCATGCCTCCAAGGGGGTGTCTTTTTAGCAAGAGCTGATGTAGGAGATCTATTGATTAGATAACATGTAGTGGCTACAACTTCAGCCCAAAATTTTTGCTCAAGACCAACACCACTTAGCATACTCCTAACCCTCTCCATCAACATCCTATTCATCCTCTCTGAAACTCCATTTTGTTGTGGGGTGTATGGAGTTGTCCTATGTCTCTCAATCTTGTGCTCCTTACAAAACTCACCACCGTTGTTAGTCCTCAAACATTTAATCTTTCTATCAATCTGATTTTCAACCAAAGCCTTGAACTCCTTAAACTGATTAAAGACTTCATATTTACTCCTAAGGAAATAAACAAATGTCCTTCTACTACAATCATCTATGGAAGACACAAAATATACAGATTTTCTTAATGAACATTCATAGGACCAAACACATCTGTATGAATATAGTCCAAAACCCCAAAAGAGTTATGAGAACTGGAATAAAAATAAACACGGTTTTGTTTACCATACACACAATGTTCATAAAAGTTGAACTCGAGATTACAATCATCAAGGCCTTCAAAAAGGATTTTATATTTCAAGGCTCTAAGACCCTTCTCACCAATATGACCAAGTCTTTGGTGCCATAACATTATCTTCTCCATTGGAAGATTCATCTCCAAAGAATTTGCACCCTTAGGTATCCAGAAAGCATGATCATCAGATGTACAAACAATAGACTTCTTCACTGCTATATCTGATGGTGAGGATGAAGAATCCAAGGGACTTTTCTTTGGAATATCAGAAGAACTTTTGCACTGAATAGTGCATGCATCTAACTTATACAGAGTACCGATTTGAACACCCTTAGCCAACACCATAGATCCTCTTGTCATCTTACATCCTCCATTTGAGAAAACAACCTGCACACCATCATTAATCAACTTACTCATAGAAAGAAGGTTTTGTGCCAAACCTGGGATATGCAACACACCATCAATCCCCTTCACTCTACCATTAGGGAATCTAATCTCGACTCTTCCATGACCAACAATCTTTAGATGAGAGTCATCACCTAGATACACCTTCCCACCATCATACTCTTCATACTTTAAGAACCAATCCCTATGTGAGGTCATGTGGAAAGAAGCACCTGAGTCTATTAACCACACATCTTCTAATGCATGTGTTGCCAAAGGTGCGACAAAAGAATCTGCTTCATCTTGAGAGGATTTTTTAGAGTAAGAATTAGAGAAGTTCTTTTTACCTTTCTTTTTCTTCTCCTCCTTGCAATCTTTACATAAATGACTAGGTTTTCTGCAGTTCCAACATTTTTCCTTGGACTTTCCAGGAGACTTAGATCCCCCTTAAGATTTTGATATTAACTTCTTGTCCTTTTTATTGTCTTTCTCTTTATGTCTACCACAAATAGCAAGGGCTTCCTTGGTCGTCTTAGAAGATTTTCTTCACATCTCTTCAAACAAGAGCGATGTAACCACATCATCCATTTTGAAATTGGTGGTGTTACTTCCAATAGCCATAACTAGGTGATCCCATGAGTTTGGAAAACAACATAACAAAAGCATGCAATGATCTTCATCTTCAATCTTGTCACAACAGAACCCAACTAAGCAATCAACATGTTAAATGCATTCAGGTGATCTGCAATGGATCCTCCATCTTCCATCTTCAAAGAATATAATTTATTTCATAGGAATAACTTGTTTACCAGGGATTTAGCCTAATAAACATCTCCAAGAATCTTTCAAAGAGATTTTGCAGTCTTCTCTTCATGGACATTTAGGAGCACTGAATCAACCAAACAAATTCTAACCAAACCCTTGTCTTTTCGATCCTTCAGCTCCCACTCTTCCTAAGTCAAATTGGTTGGTTTTGTTTCAGATATTACAACCCAAAGATCTCTATCCATGACCATATCCTCCATTTTCAACTTCCATAACTCGAAGTTGCTTCCATTAAACTTATCCATCTCGATTCAACTGGATGTGCCTGCCATATTTTTTCTGCACCAAGATTTTGGAATACTTTTGCAACAAGATTTTGGAATACTTCTGCAAATGCTCCCACTCAAACAAAGATCAGTACAAAAAACCCACTACGTAACAATGGGACCCAAACTGGCTAGGATTTGATACCAATTGAAAGGAAGCAAAGGTGCGAAACAACGCTGCCAACACTAATCTATTGAGGAGAGATAGTGTAGATTCATACAAATCTTTAAACTGTTATAGTGAATGAAACACATTCAAACATGTGCATAAAATAATAATACCATAACACACAGATTTACATGGGGAAAACCTTTCTAGGTAAAAAACCCCACACATCAAAAGCACAATACTTTGTATTATTAGTAACAAACAATTACAATACAATATCAACACTAAGCTTCTCTAAGTGTTCACCAATCTTCAACAAAAATTGGGATAAAATGTGGCAGCATAACGGTGTCTTAGAAATTATCGAATTACAATCTCCTCAATACTCTAAGGCATAGAATATATAATAATAATCAACAACAATGGATATAACTACTATCATGCAATATCTGAAGCAAACTCAAAGTGTAAAGCTGAGTTACATCTAATCATAGCAACTAACAGAGATATCACAATCACACTCAAGTAGCAAGAAGATAACTGCTGGCGGTAGTTACAAACAATGCAACCACCTTCGATCCACCACTAACCGCATTCATGCAAAATGCATTGCATATTAAAATCCTTCATGCGATCAAATTTTTTAGTTATCCTTTGTTGAAATAGGTTGAGACACCACTTATCTCAACATTTATTGTAGAGGACCTTTGCCATTTCCTTCGACTCCCCCACCTCCAACATCAAAGCAAGAAAATTGCTGATATATTCGTGTTAATCTTGTGTCTATGAAAGGTGTGGAGGAAATTCTTCCCAAGCACTATCTTAATGGCATGTAGAATCAACTTGTTATTTAAAGATGAAGCCTAACCTATTTTCTGTAATTTCCCCCATGAATGACATTTGCTAAGCCTTGCTCTCAAGCCAAATGGGGGTGTCCATATTACCTAATTCAGCCACTACCATAATCACACATTGAAATGAATGAGAAGATATTTGGAAAGCAGGAAACATATCATAGTAAGGGCTACTAGCCTTGCCCCTACCATTCACACATTTCTTAAGAAATGCTTAATCCTTTCAAGACATATCACATGCCCACATCATTCAGCCATCACCACCATCCATCCAATGTGATGGAAAATTATTGTCTCCTTGCCAGTGAGGCCATTTGGCCAGCTCATCGACCACCTCATTCCCCTCCTGGTAGATATGTGTGATATTAAATGCTTCCAATTCTCTTAAAATTTGGGTGTATGGGAGATAACCACTTTTGAAGCTTCCAATTCAAGTTTCACCCCTATTTGATTGCATTAACAATAATTAGAGAATCACCCTCCAAGTGGAGTTTTCAATGATTTTGTTGTTTTCCACATTGAAGCCTGATCAGGGCAGCCTTGAACTCAACTTCATTATTTGTTTCAACACCTAGATACATCGCCTTCTCCAAAATTTTGATCCTATTGTGATCCCTGATCACACAACCCGCCCCACTCTTTGTGGGATTTCCCCTTGCGACACCATCAAAGTTGACTTTTACCCATCCTTCCTCCAGTGCTTACCAAACCATTACCTCCCTACTAGCTCCCATGGGACAAGCCCCCATAACCCCATTAACAAGGTAAGGTTCTTACAAGTTAATATACATACAACCACTATAATAATTTTCATCATGATCCATCTTAGATAAATAAATGCACACAAGGCAAATAATGGAACAACCTTGAAGTATACAATTTTAACATTGTTCCTTGGGGGAACATTTGGATTAGAATACCAATATAATAAATAAATTCAAGCTACCATTATAGTAACATGGATGAAGCAAACATTGCATACAAAAAAATAAATCTAGTTGGAGAGTGTCAAGCTCTCAAAGATGCTCATCAAAGCTTGAGGAAATGAATCAACCCCTTCAACTTTGCAATGAATTGTTGCACCAATATTAATGATATAAAGGTATCTTGTGCAATTGAAATTGTCATTAAGATTTGTGTTACCAAGCCATGGTGGATGTTGTCCCACTAGGGCCAATAAGGGGTCAATAAACAAAAGTCTGATGTGAAGTAGTCACTAGTAAATAATAAAAGATATTCAACTCAACTCAAATGATCTCATAATAAAATATTTTTACTTTTACAATTATTATTAATTTCGTTAAACAATCTGAAGGTTAGAATAAAAGACAAAATTACACAACTAATCAAATTACTAATCATTTATTTTTTGACTTTTTAAAAATATATACATAAATATAAAATATATTTTTTTTATTGGAGGGTTTTATATCAAACACACATTTAGTTGCTTAATATGAGACCATGAGCCTTTGGCTAAAACCCCTTTTGTTGAGAGCTAAAGACAATGGGGTATCCATTCCATCAAGTTCCCTTGAGGCATGATCCCAACCTCATCCTTTATGGCGTTAAGACCTTGCACTCAACAAGACTTTATCCTTGGTGGGTTTGTTAAAAATATTCAACTTCATTAGTATACCAAGGGCCCATAAATAAATAAATAAATAAATATTTTTACTTTACATAGAAAAATACTCATATAATTAGTTCATGGGTACAATTAGACGCTACGATAGTTTTTTCAAATGCAAGCACTAATAATTGAAATGGTTTTAATTAATTATAGTAATTATAAGTATTAATTAATTAAGAGTAAGTATTTTTAAAATTAATGATAGTATATATTTTTCATTTTTTAAATTAATGTTACTATTCATTTTTTAATATTAGTATAAATAGTTTTAATAAATTTGATAAAATTTAATATTTGTATGGAATTTTCTTTGTTGAAATAATTTCATTTTTATTAAATCTTATGCATAAATTTAAAAAATATTTATTATTAATTTTGTAACTCACAATTGCTTAAAATAATGATTATTTTTTATGAATAAGTGTCTTAGTTACTAATTATAAAATAATATTACACATTCACAAAAAATATGGATGAAAAAAGTTACACCACTAAAGTCCATATGAAGAAAAAGCCAACAAAACAAACAAATAAATTGCTATATATCAAGAGCAAGAGCGATAGTGAAGAGGTCCTTGTCATTTAGTTTACCCCATACATCAATAGGATTCAAACTGACATTAGGGGGATCCTTAGCATCATTACCGTCATCATCTATATTTCTTCCTTAGGTAGCTTAGTGTCATTAGCATGTGATATAGTAAGAGTGAGGTGAGGTAATTTGCTAATGTTAGGTCAACCACTTGAAGATAAGAAAATGAGCTAAGAAAATAACATCAAGATGAATAAAATGTGTAAGAATTTGCTATGGAGATTACCACCCAAGATCTAGAGGCCAAATGGAAAGAACAAAAAGAGAAAAGATCAATATGGCAATAATAAGTTGTATTCTTATCAATCATGCAAATATGATTCAATGGATGCACAATGTATGAGAGTCCCTTGCTTATATAGGCAAGGTGAGACATAAGATGTAATAAGATTATGACAAGTGTCTTAATCTTATGATATGAGATAACTTATCATAACTACCTAGGAAAAGATAAAATATAAACATGACAACTGAGTCTTCTAGAAAGATTCCTAGGACCTAAGTAAACTTAACATGTGATTAAGTCCCCTAAGTCTCATAGTAAGGAATTAACTAGGTACAAGACTTTATTCACACCAATAGTCCCCTTAAGTGCAACTTAAGGAGTAGATTATTATGCAAATGATGCACAAATGCAAAAATGGGTCCCGACTAGTAGGCCATGTTAGGTACCCATGTACAAATGCAAATGAAGTATCTCATAGATGGAGAAAAGGAGGAAACCTAGTGGGACAAAACTCCTCCCCAAGAGAGAGATGAAAAATAAAATGCTCTCATTGAAGAATGAGAAGGCCAAAATCCCATGTGAGGAAAAAGACCCCCCCATAAGAGAGAAGATGAAGACAGGCTATGCAACCCCCCCACCCCCAAATGGTGTCTCCTACAATGGTAGAAGCTCGACATCGAATGTTGAAGATGATCCAATCTTTTCGAACAACGTTCCTCTCCTTAGGAATAAACAAAACCAATATTATATGCAGGATGTCTTCCCATTCTTGAAAGGAAGGTGTGGGAAGAAGAATGATGTATGATGTCTCTAAAGCATGCTCAAGTGTCTCCATGTCGATGCTAAAAGCTAACACTCCAAACATGCATTCTAGGCCACACTCCTGAAGAGGAGAATTCATAATCTAGTAGAGATGATTGTAGACCACAATCCAAAGACAAAGATACCTCATGTGAAGACAAAGAAGCCTCATCCAAATGCTGTCCAAATAAATCCAGACTCATGTAAAAATGTGAAGGATGATCATGTCGAGAATGAAAAAGAGGGTCAAAGTGTTCGCTCACAATAAATGAAGAAGAATCATCTCCATCAAAGAGAAGATGAAATCAATCAAGGAGGTCTCCCAAATCTGATGTATGAGACTCCAAAAACAAGTCTGAAATTCTTGTCAAGAAGTCATCCAAGGTAGTGAAATCTGAAAGATAATGAATATACTATTGCATTGAATCACAAGAAGCCAAATATGTAGCAACACAAGCATCATCAACTGCAATAGTAGATGTGATCTGAATAGGAGGAGGAGAAGCAAGAAAATAAGTCTCTTTGTCAATTGGACATTCAAGATATTTATTATACTCAAGCTCCTCTAAAGTATCATCATCAATGGGTATATTATAACCATCATCAAGGGGAATTAAGCAATTTGTAGTAGGATCATCGAGCAATGGAGATATATGAGGGTCTCCAAAAATATCCCATATCTTGGTCCAAAGTGTGTGTGGGCACTGGATATATAAGATCTCCACAGGAATATCAACACCAATATAGGTACTAATTAATCCTACATTATGATCATTATTATTACCCCAAACTAATTTCTTCCAAGTTGTGTCTGGTTCAGGTATGAGTCCATAAAGATATGGAAAAAGCTTAAGCCACCTGAGATGTGTTAGGATACTTTTCTTCCACTTAACTCATAATTATCCTTTTTTAGAATTACCACATAAGGATGAATAGAAGAAACCATGATACCTCCTCAAAGATGAAATCAAATGAATCAATCCACAAGATTAACCCCCCAAATTCACTAAATAAAAAAACCCCCCAAAAATGTATGAGCTTGGCACTTTATAATTAGTGTACTTATATATTCCACTTTCCAAGAACAAAAAAGTGGTCTTTGATCTTGGTACGTGCAAACGCAAGAAACAGACCAAAAAATCAAGTACAAATTTTGGTACAAAATGAGATCAATCTAATCATACCATTGAAAATTACACAAAAAATTATGCACTTTAAAAAAAAACTACACTAAAAAATGTACCATAGGAGTGAGAACAAAACTTCTGAAGTTCCCAAAACAAGAACGATGCAACAACACCTATGAGAATTTGCAATTTTTGAAAAATATAGACAACAAAATCAAAAACTAATTGCACCACTGTGAAGAGCATGAAATTCTGCCCTAAATAAAAAAGTTGCTCAAAAAACAAAGCTTTCAAGCTCAAGTTATGAGTGTTCAAAGTTTTCCCTTCAAAATGAAAATGCAAATGAGAGGGGGGGGAGAAAATTTTAAAAAAGCTATTGACGTCACTATTGATGTGGTGCTAATTTCAATAGTTTACGATGCTAAATTTGATAGTCTCCCACCTGTCAAAAAAAATTCCCTTTTGACCATTGAAATATTTTCTGAGCAAAATATGTTTAGTTTGCACGAAATATTCTTTCATGGAATCTTGGGGAATATGCTTTCACTTGCGGTGGATAAGAATCTAGATTATTTTGTGGATCTTATCTGATTTCAAATAATCATCGATTTCCCTTTTTCTTTGTTTTGTTGATATTTTTATTTAATTGATCATTGCCGGTTTAAAAGCCAACCGGGTATAGTGGTGGGACCCACATCTATGGCAGCCCTGTGGCCTCCTGCCATGTGGCCCAGTGGTACATAGGTGTACCCTGTCGGTCTGTTGACTATGCAGGGTATGGCCTTGCTTAATTTTTTATTTTAATTTTTCGATAAAAAAATTCTAAAAATTTAATCAACGGTATTTTTTTTGAATTTTTTTTTGAAATTTTAAAAATAAAATAATATATATTGAAAAAAATCATACTAACCAAGCGATGATGGCTTCCGTACAACATGGATTCTGTACAACAAAGGAGGGGAATTTTTTTCCTCAAGCCTTGGGTGAAGTGCTCAGATTTTGATGATTTGACAGTTGATCTTAGGGTTTTGGGGCCTTCTAGATGCTATTGTAGGGTTAGATTTGACCCAAAATACTCCAAAATTGCAACTACCTTCTAAATCTGGCAATCACTCTTCAGTTTGAAACCCTCATAGATTTGGCCTCATATATTTGATTTGGATGAAACAAAAGGAAAAAGTGACTTTCTCGGACACCCTGAACTTAATGGTGAGCTTAGATTTGCACCAACAAGTTCCAATTTGAAATTGCAATACAAAGCTACAAAGGGGAACCCCCCCAAAATCTAGTATTTCTATCAAGTTTTTTCTGATTCTCCAGGTTTGAATACAATGCAAGAGAAGAGCATACTCAACTTTTTCAAGATCTACCAAGATTTCTCAAAAAATGACTTACCAAAGGCACCCCACTTGGTCTGATACCATGTTAGAATTGGCTATGGAGATTGTCACCCAAGATCTAGAGGCCAACTGGAAAGCACAAAGAGAGAAAAGATTAATATGACAAGAATAAACTGTATTCTTATCAATTATGTAAATAAGATTCAATGGATGTACAATGTATGAGAGACCCTTGCTTATATAGGAAAGGTGAGACATAAGATGTCATTAGATTACAACAAGTGTCTTAATCTTATGATATGAGACAACTTATCATAACTACCTAGGAAAAGATAAAATCTGGACATGATAACTAAGTCTTCTAGAAAGATTCCTAGGACTTTAGTAAATTTAACATGTGAATAAGTCCCCTAAGTCTCATAGTAAGGAATTAACTAGGTACAAGACTTTATTCACACCAACAAAATGATATTTTTAAAACCATGTTTCACTTTGAATTAAATTGGGATGTACATGTGTATGTGTGTATAGGTTAATTAAAACTTGCAATTTGTGATGCGAAACAAAAGGAATAGACCAAGGTTTAATTGAAGAAGGTTGGATTATGGGAGAAATATAAAAAGAAGAGATAAGTGGATTTTTATTTTAGGAACATTTAGTTAGGAACAACCCATTGAAATTAGTGATGACCAAGTTGAAGAACATGTTAATGATGAAGTACAAGAAGAAATTGTTATAGATGCAAATAATGTAAATGAAGAGGAAACTAGTGATACAATTTTTTGTATGATATGTAAAATATAATGGAGATGGATGAAGATTCTCTTTTCAAGGAGATTTCACCTAAATATGTGTTACTTGAAAGCACAATAAAATTACACTCTAAAAAATTAGATGATTCTTTTGAAGAAAAAATCTAGTTGGAAAAGCACAATTATTTGTAAAGTTATTTAGGTAAAAGAAACAACCCTCGTTTTGGAGTTGCTAGGTGTTGATAATAAGAAAAAAATTGAAAAATTGAAAGAAGCATTAGACTATATTCAAACCAAGAGTTGAATGAGTGACTTAAGTGTTGTACAAAGAACATTGACCAATTTGTAGTAAAAAAAATCACATGTAGAAGACAAGTTCAAGAAATTATGTGATTACTACATGTATCTAGGAGAACAATTCAAAGATATATTGTGAAGAAAAATATATTAGATGAAACTGTGATAGGGGAATATAATCGTCAAAAGATGAGCAACAAACTAAAGAGAGTGCAAATAACAACTAAAAACACCCTACACTTCAAGATTGGGCAAATGATGAACTCAACAACATAAAAATGGAACCTTTTACCTTGTAGAGTTGCTCTTTGGTTGGCCCTTCGATTGTAGATGAGATGTATGTTCCTTGATGGCAAGTAGATGGAAGATGTGAAGTGTGAGATGCAAGATAGTTGGACAAAATCGATGCAAATGGCTAAGTGTAGATTGAGAAACAAAATTGCAAGAGTTTGGCTAGCAAAATGATCTCCCCTCAAATGAGAGAAAAGAGGGGGTATTTATAGGAATTTTGAGAATTCCAAAAAGAAATGGATGGTTGAGATTGATCCCAACATGGCCAAGATGCAGGGCTATGGTGAGTTGAGAACTCACAAGCCCTCACATCTTCACATGTGGCAAGGGGAGAGGCTTAAGAAAGATGAGGTGGACATGAGGTGTAAGAGAAGTACATGACATGGATGTACTTCAAAGGACCATAGGGATTTGGTCAAGATATCCTCATAAAGGATGTCATTATCCCATGTGGGTGAGAGGACATGTGAGGAATTAAAAATTCCTCAAATATCCTTATGGGGTGAGAGGAAAGAATAAAGAATAAAGAGAGGACATGTGGGAAGAAGTGAAGGAATTAAAAATTCCTTTTGAGTGCATTGGGGGATTAAAAGTGAATTAAAAATTCACATGGAGAAGTGGAGTGCCTTGTCCAAAAGGGGAAGGCCTTTAATAAGGTTGACCAAGGACACATGTCATAAAGGACATGGGGAAGAGAAAAGGAATTTAATATTCCTTGAAAGATGAGAGTGGAATTAAAAATTCCTCAAAGGACTTTGGGAAGACAAAAGGAATTAAAAATTCCTTGGGGGATGGGAAGATTTGACTAAAGGGGGTGATTAGACAAGTTGATGAGGGGTTAGAGGAAGGTTAGGTGGCTAAAAAATATTAGAGGCCAACTTGCAAAAGTTGGAGGATGTGACACCTCCTAATCAAGGGTTAGGCATGTGCACATCCTAATGATGAGATTAGAAGAAAGATTAAGATTAGATAATAAAAGATGGAGGATGTGACATGTGAGGAATTAAATAGATGTCCTATTTTATTAATTCATTTGATGAAAGGAGGATTAAAGAGATAAGGTATTATTGATTAAATACCTTAGAGATTTGGCATAATTAAAGTTATTAATTAAATAATAGCAGTATTACTTAATTAACGAAAATAAGACGAAAGGGGATGAATTTGGATAAATTAAGTGTCCAAATTTAGATGTCTACAGAAACAATTGAAAATAATTGAGTAAATATTTGTAGGGTTCTTCATAAAGATAAAATTTTAGATGTAAAAAATAGGTAATTGAATATTGGACCAACCATTGTTGTGTTTCTTCCAACAGAAGGGACACTATACAAATAATAGGTAAAGATGGTATATAAATTTATCATCCAAAACATTTTATAGATACAACACAAAGTGAAAATTTTGAAGCATTCAAGCAAGAATTTTTACAAGTGAATATTTGTCAAAGGATACTTGAGAGATTACGGTCGTGTTTCATGTTGTTGGTGTAATTAAATGTGTTGTACCTTGTCCTAGGTCACGATTACACCTTAGTTAAGTTTACTTAGGGACCACATAGGAGGTTGTTGGAGATTTTCCACTTTTGGTGGACTTGACATGTCATTACTTTATCACTTCCACCTTTTGTGGACACATAATGTGATTATCTCTCCACCTTTTGTGGGTGATCCACCTTTTGTGGTGATTATCACATTATCACTTCTCCACTTTAGGTGGAGTGATAGCTTTTCAAAGTTGTCTCATGTCATAAGATTATGACACTTATCATAATCTTATGCCCTTCTATGTTCTCACCTTGGCTATATAACCAAGGAGTCCTCTATGCACATTTTCTCATTCCATTATATTTGTATTATTGGAAGAATACAGTTTATTCTTGTCATATTGTTTCTATCTCTCTTATGCTTGTGCTTTCTATTAGGCCTCTAGATCTTGGGTGGCTACCTTCATAGAAAATTCTTACATGGTATCAGAGCTATTGGAGTGCCTTTAGTTAGTCATTTGGAGAGATTCTTGGAGGGTTCCATTTTTGGCCTTGTGTTGCAGGTGCATTTTGGGAGCTTGTTGCATCAGGTTTGAGCTTGCCATTACATCCAGAGTGTTTGAGATAGTCAGATTTTCCTTTTGTTTCGTCTCAATTGGACATTGAAGGCCAAATCTACAAAGGGTTGAAGATTGGAGGTGGTTACCAGATCCAGGAGTTAGCTACCACTTTGGAGCATTTTCAGCCAAAAAGGACATTGCCATCGTGCTCAGAAGGGCCAAAAACCCATAAATTGACTGCCAAATCATCCAAATCGAAGCAAGTTGTCCGTTGAGGCAAAAAAAATTTGCTGGCCGAGCCGTACTGCCCAACCATTATTGCGTCAGGTACGATTTTTATTTTTCAAAAAAAAAAAATTCTTCTATATTCTTCGAAAATATTTTTTTAGAAAAATCAAAAAAATATATTAAATATTTTTTGCAGTTTATTTGATTATAAAGTTTGTTTAAAATAATAAAAAAAAAAACGTCTGGATATTGTACACCAAGAACTGTATTGTACCCATCGGGTACGCGGGTACCAAATGGGTGCCCTGCCACCCATCACCACCTAGGCGGCCGAAAACTTCAAAGACGGCAGTCGGTTTTTATAACCCGAGACCAATAAACCCGATGCAAAGATTCCGATGGAATCGTAAAGATTTTGGCACACAAAAAAATCGCGGCAGATAGTATATTCTGGTAGGGAATATTCTGGAAGATTCTGATCGAAAGCATTTCATCATCGAGCGAGAATATTCCAGAAGAAGCGAGTGTGACGCGTTGACGACCGTCAAATTTAACCGAGAACAGGTCACGACGGAATATGACAAATTTTATAAAAACGTCAACAGTGTCACCACTTTTTGAAACATTAGACCCCCTCATGGTTGAAGCTATTGATTTTGCAGTTCATCTTCAAAGGCTCATATCTTGTTTGAGGCCCTTTTCAGTGCAATTTTTTTTTGATTTGGGCTAATTTTTCGTGTACTTCATAGTGGTGCAATTATTTTCTGATTTTGGTGCACATATTTTCTAGAAAATTTGAGTTGTCACAGGTGTAGCTGAATTGTCACTGTTTTTGCAACTTCCAGGGCTCTATTCAGACTCATACGAACTCCTTTTCAGGTGCCATTTTTTTTTAAAGTGCATGATTTTTTCTGAACTTCACATTGGTGCTATCAATTTGTAGTGATTGTGATCAGAAGTTGTACTTTCAACACTAGGTCATTTTTGGCCTATTTTGGCATTTGTAAAGATATGATCTCAATTTGGTCTTTTGTAGCAGTCATTTGAGTATGTTGTAGCTTATTAAAGGCCGTTGTAAAACATTGAAAATCAGAAGCCCACTTTGCTTGGCTTGCAAGTGGCCATTGTACATGCACTAATTATAAAGTGCCAAATCATCTTTTTTTTGGGGGGGGGGTTCTTTGATTGAGTGAATTTGGGGGGGTGTCTTGTGTGATTGTGCCTCTCTTTCTATCTTGTTCTCTTTCATTTTGATGCTATGGGTTCTCCTAAGTTTCCTTTGTTAACTCCACATAACTATGCTTCTTGGAAAATTGATGCATGGAGTAAGTTAATGGAAAAAGGATTAACTCATTATATTGATGAAACTATTGTTGCACCATCTGATCGTAAAGTTGATCCTAATGCTCATATGGATTGGATCACTAAAAATACTATGGCTCTTGGAACGTTAAGGAAATATGTATCAAAAGATCTAATCTTTCAAATTGAAAAGTGTAAGACAATTAAAGAAGCTCTGGAAAATTTTGGTCAATTGTATGGCCAAGTTGATGAGATTAGAGGTTATCAGCTTGACAATGATCTCACAATGTTAGATCCCAATAATTTTTATACAATCCAAGACTATGTCACTAAGGAAAATGAGCTAAGAGCACAACTTAAGGATTGTGGCATTGATAAGAAGGATGCACAGTTGGTCTAATTTTTGTTGGGAAAGCTTCCATTAGAATATGCAACATTTGTTTCTAGCTTCCAAACCCATCGCTTGAGAGTTGGTATTTCTTTCACCATGCCTTCATTTGATGCATTCACAAAAATGTTGATGTTAGAGCAAGAAAAGTTGATAAGCATGGGGATTCTCAAGTCTTCAAAGTCCAAAGCTTTGGTGGCTAATCAAGGGAATCAAGGGACTCAAGGAAAGGGTTCCAACAAGAAGCAGAAGCAATCTAAGCCAAAGACACAACAAGATAAAGCACAATCATCCTCTCCAAAACAAGGGAATTCTTCATCACAAGGGAATTCTTCATCTTCTCCCAAGAAGGGAAATTCAAGCAAGGAGAGACCAGCTTGTTCATATTGCAAGAAGTTTGGTCATGATGAGCATCATTGCCACACTAAGCAAATTGATGAGTTGAAAAACATCATCAAGAAGAACAACATCAATTTTCCATCTACCTATAAGAAGAAGGATTCATCTCCTTCCTCTTCCTCACAATCAAAAGGAAAAGGGCAAGCATTTGTGGCTACTTCAAGTTCTTCACAGCAATGGATACTTGACTCGGGTGCCACTCATCACATGGGTTCTTCAAGGGAATAGTTTTCTTCTTTGGAGCCATCTAAGGTACCTCACATCTTCATAGGAGATGATACTCAAGTGGAAGTTGAAGGCAAAGGTTCGGTTGACATGGATAATGGAACATTTGAGAATGTTCTCTATGTTCCTAACTTGAGTGACAATCTTCTTTAAATCTACCAAATCACTCACTTTGGAGATGGTAAGAAAGTTGAGTTTCTAGCAGATTCAGTTGTGGTCAAAGAACTTTAAGGATGATTCCTTGGTTGCAGTGGGACAAGCCAATCACAACACATGACTTTACTCATTCTCCTACTTTGTGCCTAAGTCTCCTTTTACAACCTTTCTCACTCATTCAAATTCATAAAGTAAGCTATGGCATGAGAGGTTTGGACATCTCAATTACCGCTATCTTCAACAACTTAGCTCCAAGGATATGGTTACAGGACTCCCTCAAATCAGCTTTTCAGAAGGTGTATGTTCAGGTTGTTCCATGGGTAAGCATCCAAAAGAAAATTTTGACCAAGGGAAGTCTTGGAGATCTTTAGAAGTTCTTCAGTTGGTTCACAGTGATGTAATAGGTCCATTTCCAGTGCCATCATTTAGCAAGGCTCGCTATGTACTCACCTTCATTGATGAATACTCTCACTTCACATGGGTCTACTTCCTTGTTCACAAGAGTGAAGTTTTTGACAGATTTATAGCCTTCAAGGTTCATGTAGAGAAGCAATCAGGGAAGCAAGTCAAGATTCTTCGCACAAACAATGGAAGGGAATATGTGAACAATAGACTTGAGGAATTTTGTACTCTTGAGGGGATTGATCTTCAACATTTAGTTGCATACACTCCTCAACAAAATGGTGTAGCTGAAAGAAAGAATAGAACTTCTCGAGTGTTCCCATTCTTGAGGCTTTTTTAGGGACATGGGAATGCCTCAAGAATGTCCCCAAAGCCATCACTGAATTGGAAATAGCTGGGATATGCAAGAGGGACAGCAAGGGACATCTAGTTGCCATAGGGACAATAGGGTATATCTATTCATACCCCTGCCCCACTCCCCCATCCACCACGTCACCCTCCCCAAATTTGGAGGAGGTGTTGCCTAAGTTTCTTTCATCTTTAGTTTATCATACTCAATAGTGAGTGTCACACGACCCTTCAATAATTTATCATACTCACTTTGCAACTTCCTTGTTGTTTCTACCAGATTCAGTTGTGGTCAAAGAACTTTAAGGATGATTCCTTGGTTGCAGTGGGACAAGCCAATCACAACACACGACTTAACTCATTCTCCTACTTTGTGCCTGAGTCTCCTTTTACAACCTTTCTCACTCATTCAAATTCATAAAGTACTATGGCATGAGAGGTTTGGACATCTCAATTACCGCTATCTTCAACAACTTAGCTCCAAGGATATGGTTATAGGACTCCCTCAAATCAGCTTTTCAGAAGGTGTATGTTCAGGTTGTTCCATGGGTAAGCATCCAAAAGAAAATTTTGACCAAGGGAAGTCTTGGAGATCTTTAGAAGTTCTTCAGTTGGTTCACAGTGATGTAACAGGTCCATTTCCAGTGCCATCATTTAGCAAGGCTCGCTATGTACTCACCTTCATTGATGAATACTCTCGCTTCACATGGGTCTACTTCCTTGTTCACAAGAGTGAAGTTTTTGACAGATTTATAGCCTTCAAGGTTCATGTAGAGAAGCAATCAGGGAAGCAAGTCAAGATTCTTCGCACAAACAATGGAAGGGCATATGTGAACAATAGACTTGAGGAATTTTGTACTCTTGAGGGGATTGATCTTCAACATTCAGTTGCATACACTCCTCAACAAAATGGTGTAGCTGAAAGAAAGAATAGAACCCTTAAGGAGATGGCTAGTTGTATGATTCATGCTCGTTCTCTTGGTCCTCAATTTTGGGCAGAAGCTATCAATTGTGCCACTCACATCCAAAATTGGGTTCCCCATAAAGCTTTGAAGGGTATGACTCCTTTTGAGGCTTGGTGTGGTAGAAAACTGGTTGTGAGACACTTCAGAGTTTTTGGTTGTCCAGCTTGGGCATGCATACCTCCAGAGAAATGCAAGGCATTGGAACCTCAGAGTAGGCCTTGCATCTTTGTTGGATATCCTAAAGGTTTTAAGGCATATAGACTTTTGGATCTAGAGACACATGAGCTATTCATTAAGAGGAGTGTTCACTTTGAGGAAAGCTCTCCTAGCTTGGCCTCTAATCCTCCTCTTCCTTCCTCCATAGTGGAAAGTGATGATAGTGACTCAGATGATGATTCTTCCTCAACTTTGACTTGCAGGATCACACCTTCGCAGGGTTCACTTGCTGTTGAGGCACCTCGTCCTTCATCTCCTACTAGACCTCGTTGGGCTCGAAAGACTCTTGAGTCAGCAGGTTCTCTTGTTGGGGATCCTTCAGATACTCGAAGGACTCAGTCACAACATCATGATTTTCCACATGCTTATATTGCTAGTGCTTCAGATCCACAATATTTTAAGGAGGCTTCGGGCATTCCTGAATGGGATTCAACAATGGAGGAAGAGTATAGTTCCTTCATGAGGAATCACACATGGGATTTGGTTCCTCTTCCTAAGGGGAGAAAGATGGTTTGATGTAAGTGGATCTATCAGACTAAGCATGCAGCGGATGGAAGTGTGGATAAATACAAAGCTCATCTTGTGGCAAAAGGTTTCTCACAGGTTCCAGGTGTTGACTATACAGAGACCTTTGCACCTGTTGCTAAGATGAACTCCATTCACTTAACACTTTCTATTGTTGTAGCTCATGGTTGGGCTATACATCAGATGGATGTGACGAGTGCATTTCTTCACGGGGATCTTCATGAGGAGATTTACATGGAGCAGTCACAGGGATTCATACATGATTCTTCTTTGGTTTGCAGATTGAGGAAGTCTATCTATGGCCTCAAACAGGCCCCTAGGGCTTGGTATGCCAAGATGGATTCCTTTCTTCTCTCAGCAGAATTCACCAGGTGTCATTCAGATCCAAATGTCTACATTTTGCAACAGGATGATTCTCACTTGATACTTGTGCTCTATGTTGATGCTTTAATCATTACATGGAGTACCTCATCCATCATTGGCAATGTCAAATCAGCTTTGTAGGATAGATTTTCTATGACTGACTTGGGCCTTTTGCACTATTTTCTCGGGATTGAGATCACACAGTCAACTTCTGGGATTTCTCTTTCTCAACCCAAGTATGCTCTTGATCTTCTAGTTTGGTTTCACATGGCTGATTGTAAGCCTGCCCCAACTCCCTTTCTTTCAGGAGTCAAGCTTGAGGCTAGTGTTATACTCCACTTCTTGATGCCACTTTGTATCGTCAGCTTGTTGGGAGTCTTATGTACTTGACTCACACTCACCCTGATATCTCCTTTGCAGTTGGCATGGTTTCACACTTTATGCAGGAACCACATGAACTTCATTGGAAAGAAACCAAACACATCTTGCATTACATACAGGGTACACATCATCATGGGATTCACTATGTAACAGGTACATGACTTACTTTGGTGGGATATACAAATTTTGATTGGGCTGGCAATCTTGATGATCGTAAATCCACTTTTGGCTACAACTTTCATCTTGGTTCAGGCCCCATTTGTTGGCAGAGTAAGAAGTAGCATGCTATTGCTCTTTCTTCAACTGAGGCTGAGTATCAAGGGGCTGCTAATGCTGCTACTAAGGCTATTTGGATTCAAAATATTCTCACTGAGTTTGGCTTCTATATTCCACGTCCTACAATCATTCATTGTGACAATCAGAGTGCCATCTAGATATCAAAGAATCCGATTCACCATCAGAGGACCAAACACATCGAGATTCATATGCACTACATCAGGGAGCTGATACAGGAGCAAGTCATTGATTTGTAGTATTGTCCTACCACAGAGCAGGTTGTAGATATCTTCACCAAACCCTTCACTGAGAGTATATATCATCATTTGCGAGCTCTCTTGGGGGTGCAGGATGTTTCTTCTTTTGAGGTCACTTGACTTCTTCATTCTCTCTTTTGGGGGGTGATTTTTCCTCAGTTGAGGTTTTTCCTTTTCATCTTTTTGAATTTAGTTTTTGTTTCATCTCTCTTTTGGGGGGGAGTTTTTTCCCACGTGGTTTTCTCCTTTTCTCTTCTTTATGAGAGATTGCATTGCATTTGGGTACCTAACATGGCCTAGTAGTCGGGACCCATCTTGCATTGTTTTTTTTTGTGTACATTCTCCCTAAGTTGCACTTAAGGGAGGGTGTTGGTGTAATTAAATGTGTTGTACCTTGTCCTAGGTCATGATTACACCTTAGTTAAGTTTACTTAGGGACCACATAGAAGGGGGAAGTATAAATGGACAAATCACAGGAAGGACTTCTTGCAAATTGTTGAGCGCCCGGATAGATTCCTGGTCTCACCAAACTGGTTTGGGGGAAATTTTACTTTCATGTCAGAAATTCTACCTCATAGACTCTGACCATTTTTCCATATCTCTTAACATAAATGATAATTAGCCCTCCTTCAAGTGTAAGTAATCATTTAAATTTGAAAAAATGTGGTTTAGACACCCCCACTTCATGTAGCTTCTTCGACATTGGTGGATAAGCGCTCCTTTCATCAAGGGTTCAAAAATGTTTCAACTATGTAAAATTTTGACTTATGTGAAGCAACAAATTATTCTCTAGAACATCCATGTTTCGAAGAATATTTTTGAACAAAAAGATAGTGTCTTCCAATAGTTAACATAGGTGAATGAACAAATTATCTCAGAAGGCCTAGATAGAGCAACTTATGAACAACAAAAGAAATTACAACTTGTAGACATGTAAAATTGACCTAACACCTAACACACTATAAACAACATCCCGCAACATTTTGCAACATCCCACAACATCACACAATATCACACAACATCACACAATATCAAATAACATCCAAAACCCTAATTTCCTCTATTAATTGAATCATACAACATTATTTAATTAATTCACTTTTTCATTGTTCTTGAAAAAAAATAAAAATTGTTTATTTAATGAAGTTCTGAAAACCCTATTTTGTTTATTAATTGAATAAAAAAAATTATTTAATTAATTAATTCACATTTCTATCATTTCAACCAATTAAATAAATTACATTTATTTAATGAAGTCCTAATGCCACTTTATTTTGTCTTGATTGATTAAATAATGCCAATTATTTAATTATGTCGCTAAAATCACCTTATTCCCCTAATTTAATTGAATTATTAAATCATAATAATTTAATTATGACACTTTCCCTCTAAAATTTGAATAATCAAATAAAACTATTCAAATCAATTATTAAAAATCAAATCAAACTAATGCAACTTTGTTTGCAAAAGTCAAAATTGATTTGCACGTTCAACTCCAAAAAGGAATTAATTAATTAAATCAATTAATCAATTTTACTCACCCACTTTCTGATTGAGAAAATTACAATTGCTGACTAATCAATCTAATTTTCTAACTAAGCCATATATTTCCTAACTAAGCTATCTAGATTTTGACTAATCAATCTAAATGCCGATTGATCAATCTAATTCCTGACTAGCCAATCTATTCCTCAATCACACAAATTGTGCAAGCTACTTTGCACAATCTTCTCATGTCTAAATCCTCTCAATACCTTTCGACGGTTAATCTTGATGCAACATTGTTTAATCCTTATGGTTCGTTTCAAATCTCATTTTCTATATAACATACCTCTTTCCTCACAAAAAAGGATTGAAGAGTCAACTCATTTGCACAACGATGTACTTCCAACATTCACAACCATCATTAGAGCTTAAAAATTTCCTTGATCAACCAACATAAACATTTTTCTTCAAGCTTTTGCACACGAACTATGGAGGCTTCACAGTGATACAAGCAATTCAACATCAGGCGAACACAGTTTGATACGAGATGGGTAACGATTTCATTGTTGAATTCATTTGTTTATGTATCACATTTCCATGCACGAAAAACATCTCAAACTATGAATCTCTTATCACACGGCTAAAAATGGCTATTGAATGGAGAATAAAAGAGCTACATGTCTTTGGAGACTCTCAGCTAGGATAGGTGAATGATGAGTACCAGACAAAAGATGACAAAGTACTGCCATATAAAAGGATGGTGGACAACTTGAAGGAATAATTCGTTAGAATAACCTTTGAGAAAGTTCCTTGGATCAATAACAAAGTTGCCGACACCATGGTAACAACAGGCTCACTGCTTGATATTCCACATAATGTTCCTAAGTATGAGTTCCTCATCAAACAACTACTCATACCTGCATTCAACATCCCAGAATCAGAACTAGTATGTGTTGTTGTTGGTCCTAAGTCCCCATGGTACCAAGATACTTTTGACTACATCTAGCATGGTATCATACCACTTGACCTAATGACCATTCAAAAGAAAACCTTCACCTGTAGAACTTCCCATTTTACCATCCTAGGAGATACCCTATACCGTCGTATTCTAGATGGTATATTACTCTGGCGCCTTAACATAGAAGAAGCACAAACAACCTTACAAGAGGTACATGAAGGTATTTATGGATCTCACTCGAACGGACCTAATCTAGTCCAAAAGTTGCTAAGAATAAGGTACTAATGGCCCTCCATGGAACAAGAATGCATACAGTATTCCAGAAAGTGCTAGAAATGTCAGCAACAAAGTGATCTGGTTCATGCACCAACACAAGAATTGAAACCCATCACCACACCATGCCCTTTCTCATAATGGGGATTAGACCTGGTAGGCAAGATATCATCCGCTTCATCCAATAGGAACACATTCATTATCACAACAACAATGTACTTCACTAAATGGATAGAGGCAATTCACTTGACCTATATCATCAACAAATAGATATCAAAATTCATTTTGAATTATTTGATTTGTAGGTATGGAATTCCCCAAACAATAATAATGGAAAATAAAACCCCATTCAAAAATCAAGATGTCTAAGAACTCTGTTCCCAATTTTCTATCCAGCATAGAGTTTCCACACCCTATTACCCCAAAGAAAATGGTCAGGCCGAGGCATCTAATAAAACCATACTAAAAATCTTGAAAAATACTGTCAATGAAGCGGACTGTGATTGACATTTGCAGCTAAACCCAAACCTATGGGCTTATCAAACTAGCATCCGATCACTTATTGGTTCCACACCATTTTTTTTGGTCTATGGATCAGAGGCTATCTTGACTATCGAGGTCAAAATCCCCTCATTGTGAGTCTCATTAAAAGACATGGTTAGCAATGAAGAATACAGGGTATCCAAACTAAATGAATTAGAGCTCCTAGATGAAATATGTTTGAGTGTGTTAATCCATCTGTAGGTTTATCAAAATTGACTCAAAGATATGACAAGAAAATCAAAGACATGGACTTTCAAATTGGGGACTTGGTCCTCAAGGAAAATCAAAAGGTACAATTGAATCAGGACGACAAAGGAAAATTTGAGCCCAACTGGTTAGGCCTGTTTATCATTAGCAAGCTACGGTTCTAGGGCATATCAATTGGCTACTCCTGAAGGAGAACCTTTAGCTGAACCACTAAACATTATCCACCTCAAGAAATTCTACACATGAAGCATGTTAGAATACCCTAGGAAAAAGGGTAAAAATCCAAAAAAATGGAAAAAAGGATTAAAAATACAAAAAAAATCAAAAAGCAAGAAAAATAGTAAAGAGAAATAAAGCATTATTTGAGTGAAAACCACTTTGTGGCACTTCTAGAATATGTACTGTAGTGAAAACCTAGAAAATAGACACTATGTTTGAATAATACTCACACCATTATCTATCAATTTTATCCATAGCATCCACCCATACATTTCATAATAAAACATGTATCCAACCATGGCTTGTTATTGATTGGGGAACATAGTCTTGTCTCCAACTAGGGGTGACTTCCTGAAGCTGGTCGTGGATTAGAACTTGGAATGTACTATCATGGTCAAAACTATCCGAAAAATCAAAAAAATCTAAAAAATAGCAAAATAAAAAACATCTAAAAAATAGAAAAAATAAAAAACATGTGAAAACATCAAAAATAAACAACATCGTTGGGTTATTCCTTCAATCAAGCAGTCAAATATATCAAAATTTTCTTGAACCCTATACCTAGTTGAAGTAAATTTCCCACAACATATCCTCTACACACAAAAGTAGAATATCAATCAAAATTATCAATGTTGTTTACCCAAAAATAGTTTATGCTTTTGAGTCAAATGGTTAAACTGCGTGGTCTCTGCATGTACAATGTAGGAAAGGCATAACAACCCCCAAGACCCTAGGTCAATCCCCTTAGGTTTCTATCATGCTTTATTTCAACTTATTCAAAAAATACAAAATCCAAAAACAGTCAAAAATTTAAAATCCAAAAACATCTACAAAATTCAAAATCCAAAAAACATTCACAAAATAGAAAAGAGAAAAAACATTAAAAAAAAACAAGTGAACTACAAGCCTCTATGTGTACAATGTAGGCAAGGCTTATCTTTGATGAGGCCTTGAGGCCCTAGGTTAGTCCCTTGAAAACAACAAAAATAGCCTCATAAAACTCAGAAAATTAAAAAGACCCATCCCATCATCACAATCCATAATAAACTTTTCACCCATAATAAACAAACTGTCATAATAACCCTTTGATGAAACAAAAAAACAAACAAGGTAAACATCAAAAGCTAGAAACTTCAAGCAAACAATCATAAAGATTTGATCTCAAAACAAACTAAAAAAAAGCCAAGTATCAACTACCTATCTTTTGACAATTCACCAACAACATCCTGAGATATGGCTTAATGGATCTGTTCCTACGATAGACATGATCAACAACGGATAATAGTCCTAAAACCTCAAATAGATATGGCAAGTGATACTGCAACTTTGTTTTTATCTTTTTGTAGTCAATTTTTTTATGATTTATTTTATTGACTCATTCCCAGGATCTCTCGGGGATGTCCATAAGGATTTAGAGAAAAAGGAACAGAGGCAATTGAGCATCATGTAGATTTTTTGTTTGTAAGATATTTTTGTAAAACTATCATGGAAAATACTTGCTTTATTTGGTATATGAAAGTTGTGTTGAAACAATCCATGAAGCAGTTTCATGTTAGGTTTTCTATACCTCTTTGTGTCACTGGTCCAAAATTTTTTAACATAACCCTAAACATATACTTTAAACAAAGTTTTCGTATGTCTGGTATGAGCAAAGATACTCTTTATTTGTAGAGTCAAATTCTATACAATAGATACAAAGTCACCTTGGTCATTAATACCCTAGTGCATCGTATCTGTTTGCTACATCAAACAAGATTGTTCAAAAATTGTGAAGTCTCCAAGCAAGTGAAAGCAACATCATCAACTAATAACATCACATTTCTATCTATCATCATAATATTTCTTCTAACTAACATCCATCCTACATAGCAAAATCATTAGTACCATATCCATCCTACATCCACAATGTAGTCAATACATATCATGATGATAATAAACCAATAAAAACATCATGTATCATGTATGGGGTATACATCCATCATATATCAACACCACATAAACATCATATATCACAATCGTATATTGATCATCCATAATAAAACATCATATGGTACAAAGTATGATTCATCCATCCACATCATATGCATACATTAGAAAAGCACAAAAACATATATAAACATGCATCATCATACATCATCATCCATAATCATCACATAACACATATAATGAGTCGAATTGAAGAAGATATATCATATATATATCATCATCAAAAGAGAGAATGTCATAAGTAAATCATCATAAGAGAAACAAGTGTGATAGGGTAATACAAAATCATAACATATATATGAGGCCTTGACTGGGCCAATGAATATATATACAAAACACGTCTATAATATGTCTCTGAGCAATAAACGACATAAAGATCAAGTACAAAAAGTAAGACCCCGATAGGAAGGAAAAAACCCTATAGACTAAGTTGTGGACCACCAAAAGTATCTGGTTGTCTCACAGATTGATCACCCGCACCACCACCACCACTACCATCGCTCACAACACTAGGATCTCCAAACCGTGGATGTTGAGTAGCCCTAGGAATGGTAGCATCAAGGTCTGATAATATGTGGACATCTGCAATAGCTGATCTTGCTCTGCTTTGAAACTATCATGCTCTGCCTTGAGAGTATCTCTCTCCATCGTAACCAAATGTACCTGAGCCTTTGCAACATGTCTTCAATCACTCTCACTATCTTGATCAGCCCTCAAAATGTCTACCTAAGCCTCTGCATCTTGTCACTGCACTATCTCTACATCTCTAGAAACAATCATTTGAGCTAACAATATATCTCCATCCCTAGGTGGTGAAGGAGGACCCAAAACATGTCCATGACCCTGCACTTGAGGCATGTGCTCATCCTGACCACCCTATGCCCCATCATGTTGAGCCCTATCCAAATGATCTATAAGAACCTCAATACGTTGTTGCTCCCCTTGACAACCTGTAATACCTGCTTTGCCCAAAGTAGGATCACCCCAAGATCAGTGAACCTCAATGTTCTGCACTGTGCCCACTATTGATCATAATCAAGAGTAGTACCTGGATCTACTAAACCAACCATCCAACCCCAGTCAACTGGGAAAGTGCTTTGAACTCAACAACAATAGTATCTTTGTTTGCTTGGTGACCCCATACACGGACCTCCCTAGTGGTCCGACTAAACCGAGTCTCATAAGCATAAAAAACCTAGCCATGTCTCTCTCCAAACTGATGACATACTCTGTCTAGTAAGTTCCACTCTAACACAGAGTAAGAATGACCAATCAACCATCAGGTCTGTTGACAATAAACAAGATTCTCTAGATCCTTTAGCCATGCATCACAACCCATATAAGGTCTCCACACAAAACTTGGCATCTCATCGAAAACATGGTGCCAATAGGGAAGATCCCCAGGAAAGGTGTAGTGCATGACATCTCCATAATGATATGAGTACTAATCATTAGGAGTATGATCCTATATCCTGTTAGGTTGAGCAACTACAATGTACTCCTAGGCCCAAACATGCAAAAGAGAAACACTTGCAGAAATAGATTTCCTGCCCCGATACACAACCTCGTGCATATCTCTGTAAAGGTGGGTGAGAAGACACAGATCCCAAGCATACCTCATCCCATGCTCGAACATACTCTCAACGCATATGCTCTAACCCACAAGAAATTGCTGACCTCTCCTATCAGGAACAACTAGTCCTAAAATCAAATCACATAGGACAAGCAAAATAGGGTCTGCGCTACCAGAAAACTTAGACAAATCAATCACTGACTGGTGCACCTCCAAGTGTCTAACACCTAATAAATTTTGCATGGCGCAGGTACCATGTCAAACATGATATGTAACAAGCTCACTGTGGATAGGAAGGCCAAGTATCATCCACACATCCTCGAGGGTAATGGTCACCTCTCCTATAGGAAAATGAAACAAGGATGTCTCTGAATGCCACCACTCCACGAGTGTGGTCATCATCGTTATGTGAGTCCTAATGTGAGTCATATAATAGATATAACGTAGTCTAGCTACATCTAAAAAGTCTCACTCTAGAACACTGAAATGGGCTATCGGATCAAACGGGTCTTGAGGTCGTCTCTCCCTCGGCTACAGTGGTTTGAGGACCACCTACAATCATTGTAACCCACAATGTTAGGTTTTCGCTCTGAACATATAAAGCAACACAAAATGATACGAAAAACAATGACAAATGACACTTAGGATGAGAAATAGGAAAATTCTAGTAGGGTTTAAGTCAAATACAAATGAAACAAAAACATTAGGTTTTCACTTTGAACATGTAAATCAACATAAAACAACACAAAATACGATGACAAATGACACTTAGGATGAAAAAAAAAGAAAATGCTAGCAGGGTTTAAATGAAAAAAATGCACATGTAAGGATTGAGAGCAAATGTTAAAAGAAAATGCAAGAGTTTAAGTCAAGTGCACAGGTTCAGAGAAAATGCTAAAAGAAAATGCAAGAGTTTAAGTCAAATGTAAAGACTCAGAGAAAATATTAAAATAAAATGCAAGAGTTTAAGCCAAATGCAAGGGTTTAGAGTAGATGCTTAGAAAACAACAAACAAAAGTGACGGTTTAAAGCAAGGGTGAGAAAATCAAAAGCAAGGGTTTATAGCAAGGGCAAGGATCTTTAGCAAGTATGAGGAAATAGTCAAAACAACAATCAAATGCAAGGTTTTAGAGCAAAGTCGAGGTTTTAGAGAAACTGCATGAAACAAATGCAAGGTTTTCGGTAAAAGGTGAGGATCTTGAGCAAGGGTAAGGGTTTTGAGGTCAAGTGCAAGCTTCTGACCTAGTAAATGCAAGAAAAACAATGTAGATGCTCTGAAAACACCAAAAATTTGTTATTGACTCAAGGAACTTTGTACACACAATACAAGAACATAAAAAGACGAAAACAAGAAGCGACAAGGTATATACCAGGCCATTGATGCCTACAGGCCGTTCGAACTCTCGAACAAGGTCTAAATGATGTGGGGCTTCCTGAATCCTTGGCATTGCTCCTCGAAAACTAACAAAATGGGAAAACCATAGACAAGAATTAGCTATAGGATCAAAGCACAAATGAGCCAATTAGAAGCCTAATTTCCTATTTAACCCTTAAGAAACCCTAATTTCACCTAGGAAACCCTAATTTTTACTTAGGGAACCTTCTTACTTTCAAATTAGAAGCTCCTAGGAACATTGAAACGAGAAACGAAGGACCTATAGACCTAATTCTTCATCCTAAATACATTAGAATTGAAATAGAACAGTGTCGTGAGCTTGACCTCAAACTCAAAATTTTTAGCCAACCACTCGAGGGGGCACTATAGAGTCCTACCATCATTCCATTGAATGCTAGGGCACACTAGAGCATAAATATTTTTCAAAAACTTGATCTTAAAAAATAGAATCTTTGAAACAAAGCAACCAATACTTTGTATCAAAGAGGGGCAAAATGTAGACATGTAAAATTGACCTAACACCTATCACACAATGTAAACAACATCCCACAACATCCCACAACATCTCACAACATTCCTCAACATCCCGCAACATTGCACAACATCACACAATATCAAACAACATCCAAAACCCTAATTTCCTCTATTAATTGAATAATACAACATTATTTAATTAATTCAGTTTTTCATCGTTCTTGAAAAAATTAAATAAATTTTGTTTATTTAATGAAGTCCTGAAAACCCTATTTTTGCTATTATTTAATTACGTCACTAAAATCACCTTATTCCCCTAAGTCAATTGAATTATTAAATCATAATAATTTAATTATGACACTTTCCCTCCAAAATTTGAATAATCAAATCAAACTAATGCAACTTTGTTTGCAAAAGTCAAACTTGAGTGCATGTTGAAATCCAAAAAGGAATTAATTAATTAAATCAATTAATCAATTTTCCTCACCCATTTTCTTATTGAGAAAATTACGATTGCTGACTAATCAATCTAATTTGCTAACTAAGCCATCAATTTCCTAACTACGCCATCTAAATTCTGATTGATCAATCTAAATCCTAACTGATCAATCTAATTCCTGACTAGCCAATCTATTCCTCAATCACATAAATTGTTCAAGCTACTTTTCAAAATCTTCTCATGTCTAAATCCTCTCAACACCTTTCGACCATCAATCTTGACGCAACATTGTTTAATCTTGATCGTCTATTTCGAATATCATTTTCTATATAACAAACCTCTTTCCTCACAAAAAGAATCAAAGAGTCAACATCATTTGCACAACGAAGTATTCCCAACATTCACAACCACCATTAGAGCTTCAAAATTTCCTTGATCAACCAACATCAACATTGTTCTTCAAGTTTTTGCAGATGAACTATGGAGGCTTTGCAGTGATACAAGCAATCCAACATTAGGCAAACACACTCTGATACAATATGGGTAACGATTTCATTGTTGAATCATTTGTTTATGTATTGCATTCACATGTTCTTGAATTTAGTAATCTTAATTGTTCATTTCATATGTGTAGGATTAAATCTAGATCAGTGTTCTTGATCTTAGTTTAGATTATGATTTCAAGTACATTTATCTTGTTTGCATCTATGATTTTCCCCCTCACACATAATTGCAATGGGAAAAATTAGTTGAAAGGGAGGAAATATACTAGAGACAAAAGTCTCAAGAATTATGGTTAAAAGATGGGGATCACAACACAAAGCTCTTTCACATATCAACCTAGAACAAGATGGCCAACAACTCCATCTTCTCGATCACATATAGCACAACATGCCTTTTGCTGGCTAAAGAAGCAGAAATATAAAATGAAGGGGTGAACTTTTTCTTTGATCTCCTATCTACCCCTACTGACAAGTCACCCTCATCAAATAGAGATACATATGAAATTTTGGAGGCAATTCCTAATATTATTGAAGATCAGGACAATGAACACCTATTGAAACCTTTTACTTTGGAGGAAGTAAAATAAGTGGTCTTCTCATTATCCCCAGATAAGGTCCCAAGCCTGGATGACTGCACAACCTTATTCTATTCGAAATGTGTGAACTTTATTGGTTTCTATCTCCTAATGGAAATGAAGGAGTTGAGGAGAATAAGAAAAATGCTTAAGCAATTCAATACTACCCACATAACACTCATCCCTAAGGTGAAGGAGCCCGATTTTTTTGTTGATTTCAGACCAATTTCTTTATGCAACACCATCTACAAGATTTTCACCAAAGCCATTTATCTTAGACTAAAGCCATTCATAAGCAGGATCATATCCCAATAACAATGAGGTTTTGTTCTAGGCAAGGAAACAGTGGAGGGAGCCTTGGGAGCACATGAAATCCTAAACTCCATTAAAGAAAACAAGCTACCATCCTTCATCATCAAATTAGATATGATGAAAGCATATGATAAACTAGACTGTCCCTTTTTGTTGCAAGTTCTGAATAAATTTGGCTTTGGTAGTAAATGGTGTAAGTGGATCTTGTCTTGCATCAAGTTCTCTATAATTATAAATGGCTCACTAGCAGGTTTCTTCCCATCCACACAAGGTGTTCATCAAGGTGTTCCTATATCACCTTTTCTTTTCATTTTAATGGAAAAAGCTCTTAGCGGGTTGATTCATAAGGTGGACACCCAAGGCCTTTGGAAAGGTATTATCGTCTTGAACACTAATATCTCAGCTACTCATTCACTTGTTATAGATGTTACCCTTTTATTTGGTTCTTCATCACTCAAGGAATCAACACACATCAAACAAATGATTAATAAGTATTCATCCACTTTGGGTTAGAAAATAAATTCTTCTAAGTCCAAGGTTTATGTTTTCAACACAAAAAGTTGTGACAAGGAACATAGTGAATACCCTAGGCTTTCAATTATCTGAGTTACACTACACATATCTAGGTATTCCACTCGTTATGGGTGAAATTTTTTTTCCCTTTTGGTATAAGGTCATCCAAAGCCTAAAAGAAAAAATACTCTCATGGAAAGCCAGGTGATTGTCCCTCCCAAGCAAAATTCTGATGGTTAAAGTAGTTCTAGCAACTATACCAAACTACTTCTTGGTAGTGTAAGATTTGGATATGGAGATAGCCACCCAAGATCTAAAGGCCTATGGAAAGCACAAAATACTCAGAAGATCAATATAACAAGAATAAATTGTATTCCTATCAATGAATGAAAAAAGAGTCAATGTAGTTGTGTTGTGTGTACAATGTAGTAGAGACCCCTTGGTTATATAGCCAAGGTGAGATGCAAGATGTCATAGGATTATGAAAAGTGTCTTAATCATATGACATGATACAACTTGACTCAACTACCTAGGTCACATGTGTTAGTTGTCAAAGGATAAGATAACAACTAATTCCAACTAGCACCTTCTAGAAAGAATCTTAGGACCCAAGTAAACATAACATGTGAATATGTCCACTAAGTCCCTAGTAAGTGAAATAACTAAGTACAAGACAATTATTCACACCAACACCCCCCTTTAAGTGAAACTTAGGGAGAAGATTAATATGAAAATGACTCAAACATGGGTCTCAACTACGAGGCCATGTTAGGTACCCATGTATAAACACAATGCAATCTCTCACAACTGGAGAAAAGGAGAAAAATGAGTGTTACAAAACTCCTCCCCAAAAGAGAGATGAAATACAAAAAATAAATGCTCTCAATGATGCATGAGAAGTCCAAAACCCCATGTGAGGAAAAACATCCCCCCATAAGAGAGAAGAAGAAGAGAGACAAGGTAGCCCCCCCTCAATGGTGAGTCTCTGCTCAAATGTCACAATGTTAAGAGTCCCTAATCTTAACTGAAGAAAGAGACAAAGTAGAACAATGTGAAGACTGATGTACAACGAACCAAGGATGATGAGGATTCCTCCAAATTTTGTTTCAAAAGAAATGCCAAACTATGATAAGCATTGATAGAAAGAATCAAGTACCACTACAAAAGATGCCACATAATTGGTGATTGAGTTGAAACTGTCAACTTATGAGTAACTGCAGAATCTGTCGATGAAGAACTGTAGATGAATCCACAATGCAATAGGAATAAGGTCATGACCAAGGAGACAACTATACGAGTATCAACTGGACACTCTCTTGACAGATTGGTATAACCCTATCTCAACTAGAGACAGATACCAAGTCTCTGGAAGTAGAACCAAACTGTTGAAGATAGGTGGATTGCTTGCAAAATAGGACTATCTATATGGTATCTAGTCCATCACACTGAAATGCATGGGTAACCAGCTGTTGCATTCGCTGAGTATATAGGAACTAACACTAGATACATAGATCAATCTAAAGAAGCATAAAATATGACATAGTACATTGAAATAGAAATATTTTGGCACTTTATTTTAGTGTGATTACAACATTAGAAGAGTAGAACTACAACAATCATGATGCAAATTTGGAAAAATTGCATGATTAACTCTGAAGAGCTCGAAGAAACCTTTCCAACACTGCAAGAATCGTGAAAAATAGAGCAAAAGTTACGAGCTTGGGAGTGAAACTTGGACATTTGAATTTGATGAGCAATAAGTGCCACCAAACAACAATTTTTTTAAAAATAACCTATGCCATTAGAAATTAGAGCTTGCTAGCTTTCCGGTGATATTTCGTTTACAAAATTTCTCCATCTGGAACTAAAGTTATGCAAAAATGAAAAAAAGGCCTAGACGAGGACCTTTCAACATTAACTGAGTGCAAAAATTAATGCTAAATAGGGTAAAAAATTATGCTCCCGGTTGCGACATATGACCCTCTTATTAAAAACTAAAAAATATTACCACCGCCACCATTGGCGGTGGGCGGGCAGAGTGGATGGAGTGGGAGTGGTGCCTCGGTTGCTGCGCCACTCGAGGACCACCCCACCCCCGTGGCTTACACAATAGATGTCAACCAATTCAGAAACAAATACAAAGTTTATAAATAGAAAAATTTATAATTATAAACCCTGCTGATATTAAATACCGCGTACCACCTGTACAATGTAGTAGATTTCACTGATGGAAGCAAAGCCAACCAAATCGTACCCTCTTCAAATCTGGAAGCCGATTTGACCAGTCTATGTGGTAGAAGAGGAAGAAGTATGTAGAGCTAATGATGAGGATTGAAGAGCAGTGAGAAAAGAGAACTCGACAACAGGATCAATGAACAGAATGAATGGACCGATATTAAGTTGAATGACCGCTGATGTTGGATGCACCTTGCCAGCCGATGACACTAGGAAAATGGAATAATAATGAATGCTTTCCAATGGATCATACCAAATGTACAAATTGATAGTAATGTACCATATGCCGATTGGTGAAATATACAACCTTGGTTGTAAAGATGAAGTGATAGGGAACAGTACTGGCAAACGAAGGGTGATGCCGAATGAAAAGACCAGGAGGGGATGCCACTAACCAAGGAGATTTCTAGTATTCATCCTAAGCTTGCAGAAATAGTAATCATAGAGAGCCAAATCCAAAGAAATTATTGATGGGGTCTCCACTGGAAACAATAGCACCAACCCTCCCCCTAGGCTCAAGTTGGCTTGGGTTTAGATCAACACATGGTCTCATGTTAAAGGGGGTCTTGCTGGTAAACATGCACAAAGGAAATTTCCATTTGTGAACTACTTTCTGATTTGTAGTAAAAAATAGAAGCATACCTATGGGATGAGCAACACGTTAGCTGCCATCTAGGCAAACAAACCATGAGTACAATCAACATACTCCCGATTTTCATTCTATGCTTGCAGATACATTTTCCTTAGAACAAAAAACTCTAAACAATCATTGACCATCAAAGGGACCTATACAATCCACATCCTAATATTCCTTGAATATTCAATGGGGATATGGTTTCCTGAGGTCAATTAAAGTAGGATTGTTGTTATCATCTTTGAAGTTGACTACAATCTGTATGGAGGCAAGCCAAATCTTTTTTTAAATGTCTTGGAAATTTCATTGGCGGTTAGGGTGTACAATGCTTTTGCGCATGACTCTCTACCCTCTAAAGTTGTAAATTTTTTGAAGGCAACCCCTCAGTAGGTGTCAACCTCTTCATCAACACCCATGAAATGGGTGTCCCTAGAATGGAAAATTCCAATATGTACCTCCTATGTTTGTTGCCATTAAAATCTTTTATTTTTCATCACTCTAAGGACTTGCTAAAGTTCCTCCTTGAAAAATTATTCTCATTTTCATGTATGGGATTTTCTTGTCAACATTAATATTACTTTCACATGATTAAATGTGAAATAATTCCAAACATTTTGGCGGCCATACAAGCTGTAAGGTAAATTACGGTAGTGCTAACATGGAAATAGCATCATCTCACCAAGGGGTACCAACCAGAGGCTTAAACTATTGAGATTATGGATGCACAGTCCCTGAAGCTCCAAAATCTTCAATGGAGGGCCTTTGCCAGGAAAGATAATCAACCACATAAAGTGTTGCAACTAGGAATGCATAATAAAGATTCTATATTGATGATATGATATGAGATTGGATTGATTACAAATGTACAAGTTTCCTGATTATATAGGCAAAAGAGAAAACCTAAGATGCATGAGATGTTGCCATGTGTCATGATCTAACAACATGTGAACCCTATCTAGGAAATTATTAAATTTTGACATAAGTTCTAGAAGGACAACTCATCTTCTAGAAGGAATCTTATCCCTACAAACAAGGAAGGGGACATTACCCCATTTATTAAAATCTAATCTAGGACTAAATGATGCATGACCTAAGTTAGCTTATGCTAGTGTAATAATTAAATAATTAATTAATTACACTAACACCCCCCCATAAGTTCAACTTAGGGAGGAAAATGCAATGATTATGCAGAGATGATGATCGATGATGATGATGGGTCCTGACTATGAGGCCATGTTAGGTACCTATGTACATGAAAAGATGCAAAAAATCTCCCACAACCAGAGAAAAGGGGAAAACCCATTGGGAAAAAAACCCCTCTCCAAAAAGGAGATGAAAAAGCAAAAGGATGTGAGATAGGATGGGAAGGATGGAGGACTCCCAAATACCCCCCAAGTACACCATTCGTCACATGGATACAATACAATAGCCCCCCCATAGGGAGGAAATAGAGATACTATATAGCCCCCCCAGAATATGTGATCACCTACAAAAATGGTAAGTGTCTAAAGACAAAACAAGATCCAATGTCGACAAACAACTTGTCTCCCTTTTGGAAGAAACAAAACCAAGTGCAAGTGTAAATATGCTTCCCATTCCAGATAGGAATTGAAGGAAGGAAGGATGAATGCGGATGTTGATGGTGTCTTTGAACTCTGCTCAAGTGTCTCCTTGCCTGAAGATGGAGATGCCACAATCAATGAAGAGGGTGACAAACTAGGACAATGCAAAAATTGATGCTAAACAATAACCAAAGACAATGATGCAATGAATATGATGGAGACTTCATTGCCCCCCTGAATGAAGTGTCTTCAAAACCATTGAAAGAAATATGAAGCAACAAATGTGTCCAAACCACAAGTCTCCTACTAGGAAGAAGCAAATCCAATGGTAGATGCTGAAGAAACCTCAAATCTTGAATGGAATGACAAGGAAGAAGTCTCATACATGAAATCTCTGAAGAGAAACCAAGTGTCTCCAAGATAGTCTCAGGATCTCCAATCAAGGTTGAGACAAAGGAATGAGAAGACTCAAGAAAAATCTCCAAAGTTGGATCTGAATAGAGGAGTGATATCCCCTCAATAATTTCCTCCAAACCTATAGAAGTAGCCAAGTTAGTGATACCTGAAACAAAGCCATCTTGTGATGTCAAGTCTGGAAAACTAAAGGTGTCCTGATGAATGATGATAGTGGAAGCCTCAATCAATGAATCTAGACAAGGAATCACTGAATGTGAAGGGATACCAACTTTCTCTAATGGAGAAGAAGCATCTGAGGGAACCTTGTCAACCTCTTTGGAGGATTCAAGGCAATCAACCTCCTGCACAACAATATCATCATGGGGTACTTGATCTGAGGAATGACATGACATTCTAAATCTTGAACATTAGGGAAAGGTAGAGTTTTTGATCCTCCACATATCTCCCAAAGCTTAATCCAAAGGATATGAGGACAATCACAGTAATCAATAGAACTCATAACATCAAAATCAACTTGCATATAAATGATCTCCAAGACAGTGTATCTACTGCAACTCCAAGAAAATTCATGAATACCTTCACTCATATGGGGAACTATACCATACAGATGAGGCAATAGATCAAGTGATTGGAGATGGTGGCTGATCCCATCTCGCCATTGTTGATAGTTACCCTTATGCAACATAACTAGAGAAGGAGTATATGCAAGCCCCATAATAAAATTTCTCCAAAAATACAAAGACGAATGACCTTCAACAGAAAATAAAGACTTCCAAGGATGATGTGCAACTGAAGTGATGCTACCCATATCAAAAAATATTTTCCCAAGCTTCATGATGACCAAGTTATTGAAGAAATGCACCAAATTGAAAAAATCAATGCAAGAGTACTTGGACCTAAAACTGATAAAGGGCTCTGAACTAATGAAAAAAGCTCTAAAAAATCTTCCTGATGCTACTGGAATCACTAAAATTCGATGAACGGTTGGGAAGATACGAGTCTTTGAGTCTAGATTAGGTTTTTTTCTTCAGTTGGCTGTAGATTTTTTTGACAGAAAAATTTCATAGAACTAATGTCACCACTAGAAATTCCTTGGAATTACCTTTCTGGCGGTATCTTGTTTGTCAATTTTCAACAATGTGGGTGAAAGTTATGATAAAACAAAAAAAAAGCCTAGATTAGGCACTTGGTAGGCTAATGGGGTGCAAAAATTTTGCCCCATTTAGGCTAGCTCCTGGTCGTTGATATGACCATGTCGAAAAAAGAGGCAAAAAAAATGGCACCCTAATGGTGGTGGTGGGCGGAGCAACCCGGCTAAGCGGAAAGGATAGGAGGCACCATCGGGATTGGGTGGAGCCCACGATCTCCAAAAAAACCTGGCCCGATAGAAAAGGGGCTCGTCGAGTGAGCAACACCAGCGGTCAGCGGGAGAGAACTGACATGAATGAACTCTGGCAGTCGGGATATAAACATGGTTGGCAGAGAAAAATGAAATGGCCGATGGGAGCCCAAGGGATGTCGGCGAGAGATTTTCGGCGTAGTAGTGGTGACTGGAGAATGTGCACGGCCGGGACAAGACAACTGATGGTCGATGGTTGTGGAGTAGGTACAACGGTGGCCAGAGATAGGAAGGCCTAGTACCGACAGAGCCAACAAGGCATGTAGACCCCTCCAAGACTTTGATTTTTAATATTTCCCAATGACAATTAAAAATCAAAAGAAACTTGGTATGTATATATTAATCACCAAAAAAAAGTATGTCGATGATTTAACAATCAAACCTTCAACAATGTCGATGAAGAAAATACAATGCCGACTAATGATAAAGCCCAATGATTTTAAAAAATAAAAATCAATCCCTTATGAAGTTGATAGAAATATATTAATATAGTCTACAGATTAGAAAAAAAGGATGATGCCGACTAGATAAATAAATTGAAGGTCGCTCCAAAATATTTTCTGCAAACTATATAAATTTCCAGAATATAATTTTTTGCCAAAAAAATATAGAGATAAGCCCTGATTGTTTTTTTTGAAAAAAAGTGCCTGCGACTAAAAAATTTTTGCCTCAGAGGACAACTGATTGGGGTGATTTTTTTACTACAAATTTGTATGGATCGTACCGGTTGATTTTGCAAACCCAAATACCTTTGATGGCTCTCAGGTTGATGTATCCGATTTTGATGAATGGGCAAGTGATCCTAGGGTTTCACGGCCATCTGAAGACAATGGCGAGCTCGGATCTGACTCTATCTGCTTCAGAAATCAGCTTGGTCCCTGGGTGGAGTCAAGTAGCCTTCAATGGAAACCTTCAAGCCTACAAAGAATCTCGCACACCAACTTTCTTGATCGAGGGTTGATGTTTCACTGGACAAGCTCTAATATTATGTTGAGATTATGGATGCACAGTCCTTGAAGCTCCAGAATCTTCAATGGAGGACCTTTGCTAGGAAAGATAGTCAACCACACATAAAGTGTTGCAACTAGGCATGCATAATAAAGATTCTATATTGATGATATGATATGGGATTGGATTAATTACAAATGTACAAGTTGTTTGATTATATAGGCAAAAGAGAAAACCTAAGATGTGTGAGATGTTGCCATGTGTCATGATCTAACCACATGTGACAACATGTGAACCCTATCTAGGAAATTATTAAATGTTGAGATAACTTCTAGAAGGACAACTCATCTTCTAGAAGGAATCTTATCCCTACAAACAAGGGGACATTACCCCATTTATTAAATGATTTATTAAAATCTAACCTAGGACTAAATGATGCATGACCTAAGTTAACTTATGCTAGTGTAATAATTAAATAATTAATTAATTACACTAACATAAACCACGTGTGTGATGGACAAATCAGACAAGTAAATGTTGAATGGGAAACAAGGAGATTCTGTGCCAATTGGGGACCCACCTCACACCCCCATCTTCATGATTTTGAGCCTCCACATTGTGAAATAATATCCCCACTCATTAACATCAATTGTTTTTTTCATTCTAACATGTCTTTTCAGGTATAGGTGGATTATTATTACTTGAAGTTGGCATAGTTTTAATACACCCCATATATCTGAGCAGAGCTCTCACATTTTTTTAAGGAGATGGAGTTTGTGCCAAAGTTAATGCCATGCAAGAATGTAGCTAACTCAATCGACAACTTGACACCCATAGCAGGACTAAATGAAATTGATGCTAATTGCAAGCATAAACAACCTTTAATTCCCTTTGTCTAGCATTTCTAGAATATTCGCTACTTTTCTTGCTTCTCTCAACAAAGTTTAGTGTGTTGTGGGTACAAAAATTCAGTCCCATTTGAAGCAGTAAGGTGGCGCCATGGATTACAAGCCCCCAAATTTCTAAGTGCCAATGAAAGTGAAACCCTGGGAGTGACTGTATGAGGGATACCTGTCTCATGAATACCTGGATATATTTTTCAATTTTTATTGTTCAAGAGTGGAGGATTGTGTGTGTACCATGCTTGGGATTGAGGTCACTAGCCCATAGGTGAGAAGAGCCTTGCTCCCCTTATAGGTTCTCTCTATTTTCTTCTCTAATTTATATGACTTGCTTCAATCACTAGGTGATTTAGAAGAGATTATGGATAAGTATATCAAAGATGTGTTCTTGGATGATAATGCCCTCTCTCTTAATGGTGGTGCAAGAATATGACCTCTACAAGGGTAAGGGTTTTGTTGGTTGGATTTTCCCTAGGAAGTATTTGAAGCAGTGTCATGGTTTCACAAAGATTTACAATGCTCTCAAATAGGCTCTAGAACACAAATGTGATAACCTCTTCTTGAAGGCTATGCAAAAACACTCTAGTTGCCTCTGCACTAGTATGGAAGTGGATATCAAAGAGAAATATTTTTCAATTTCCTTCCTTCGAGCACACACAACCCATCCACCATTGTCGGTCCTCCAGAAAGTCTTTTCATAGTCGGATTGGGCTCCCTTGGTGACCTTTAGGATGCATATCTTCCTAGTGGTTGTGGATATAGTGGCAGTAGTAGACAACATGGCCATGGTTGTAGCGACAGTAGAGGATGATGAAGGCACACAAGGACAAGGTGAGAACTCCATTGACAAGGACCGTATGGAGGAGTAATCTCAACTTGCAAATTTTTTTGTCTAAATTTTGTAAAGTCCTTCCTGTATGAAGGCTCCTCTCTAAAAATTCCCCAAGCTTTGTAATATTTTGAATGGGTCTGAAAATGACCATGCACAAGAGTCTATAAATCTTGCCAACTTGGGTATTTTTTGTAACTTGTAAAAATATGTGATGGAAAGGCCAAAATATCAAGTGAACATAGTTAGATACAAAATAGTAGTAGTAATAGTCACAATTAGTAGCTCTTATTTTGGATGAAATTTTCCAATGGAAACATACATGTAAATTCTTTTTTAATAAATATAATATATACAGGTTATATGCCTTTTACAAAAAAAACTATTGGGAATCATCATACACATCGAAGGAATGAAAGAGAATGCTCCAAGAAATTGTTGAAGGAGCCTTTTGATGAAAAAACCTTGTTCTTCACCATTTTTGACAGTTTTTAATGCAAATACAATATGAAATTGCTCTTGTATGGCTCTGTACGACAAGGTGGCAAGTCTGAAGGTGGATGAAAAATTAGAATTTTTTTTATGATTCAAATGCATTTGGTTTCATTTAATTCATGAAGTTTTGATTGAGTTATAGCAAAAGCACCTCAAATTGCCCTGTCATAGGATAGGTTTTCCAACAAGAGAAGAAAATTCATATCTTTTTTTTAACTGGTGGAAATTTTTGAAACTTGGTGAAAACCTTCTTCATACAACTTCCCAAGTTTCCAAGAAAGGAAAAAGCATGAATCCATTATTTGAGTGAGTTATGTTGGTTCATGTATGTTCCCTATTCAAGAAAACTGTTAAAACCATAGTTTTTTTTAGGTTTATTGAGAAATACATTGTTTGAGTCCTCCACAACAAAATAGGGTTTTTGAGTTCCTATAAGGTGCTTTGAAGGTTGTAGGTATCCAAAGAAGGCTCAAGAATGAGTATTGAGACAACTATCACCCCAAATTAGGACTGTCTTGAGGGTTAGAGCCTAGAATGAGAAGGTTTGATGGAAGCTGATAGAAGCCTTCAAAGTTAAGGTTTGAGACACCACCATAAGGGTCAATAGGATCTGAAATACTTTGTTATTGTGATTGGTTTTTTCCTCTACATCATTATTGGTATCAGAGCCATATTAAGCCAAGAAAGCCAAAACAAGGGTTAATAATTCAAAAGGGAAAATATGCCTCCAAGACTCAATGCTACTGAAAGGGTGGCAAAATGAATAGAAACACAATTGGGAGAATCCATTGCTAGATAAATGAGGGAAATGAGAGTCAGTTTGGATGCAAGACTCACTATAGTGGAAGCTAACCAAATAATAGGATTGTTACAGGGGATATGAGTGACCAAGAAGAAGTGAATGAAGCACCTTAAGAAGAACCTTAAGAAGAGAGGGATGTTGATGATGCAAGGATGGAAAGATTGTTGAAGTCAAGGGTGAAGGAACCAAGGTGAAGATGGAACTTACAGTATAAACAGGTGGTTTGAATGGTGAAGAACTCCTTGATTGGATAGGGGAGTTGGATAAGTATTTTAAGTTTGAGGATGTGCCTGAAGAGTAGCAAGTAAAGTTGGTCAGGACCACGCTAAAAGGTCATGCATCCTTATGGTGGGATTATGTTTAGGAAGAAAGGAAAAATAAAGGAAAATCTAAGATTACTTCTTGGGATAGCATGATTTCCAAGTTGAAGGGAAAATTCTTTCCAGGTGACTACATGACTCATTTGTATAAGAAGGTGCAAAACTTGAAACAAAAGGATATGGGAGTGAAAGAGAACACTAAGGAGTTTTATAAGTTGAGTATCAGATCAAGACACATGGAGGATGATACTGACAAGGTTGCAAGATACCTTAACGGGTTGAAGTATAACCTACAAGATGAGTTGAGCCTCACAAGCCACATAAAACTTGAAGAGTGTTATCAACTAGCCTTGAAGGCTGAAGAGAAGTTGAATAGGAAACAAAAAAAATAGAACAGAGCTAGAGGAAGGACTTATAGAGGTAGAGGTCCATATGTTGATAGAGGATAGTCACAAATAGATCAAGGTGAGTCAAACACCTCACAAGAACAAACACCAAGTTCAAGAGGGGATTTTAGAGGAAGAAGGTTGAACTTGAGGGGAAGATTTGGACAAAGAGGAGGATTTAATGGCTTCACAAGGAAATGCTACAAGTACAACAAGTTTTCAGGTTATCAAGCTTGGGAGTGTCAAGAAGAGAAAATAACTACCACCTTTAGGAATGAAAGAAGAACTCAAGTTGCTCAAGGAGGAGATGAAGAAAGTGTTAACTCCTCATCACAACTAGAAGAGCCAGAGATAGGAGAATCCTTGTTGATGAGGAGGACATTGATCAAGGTTCCAATGGAAGAGGATCCACCTCAAAGGAAGTCATAATTTCAGACTATTTGTAAGTTCCAAGGTAAGTGTTGTGAATTTTTTATAGATTTAGGCAGTACTGATAATCTAATTGTTATTGAGATGGTAGAGAAATTGAATTTGACAAGATTACCTCATTCTACACCTTATAAAGTCTCATGGTTGAATAAGGGGAAACAAGTACTAGTCAATGAACAATGTTGGGTAGATTTTCAAATAGGAAGGTATAATGACAAAGTGTTATGTGATATCATCCCTATGGATGTATGCCATGTGTTATTTGGTAGGCATTGGCAATATGCCAAAAAAACAATGCATGATGGTAGGAAGAATGTCTATGTTTTGTAGAAGGATGGAGTTACCTACACTTTAGCACCTTTGAAGGAGGAAGATAAAAACCAAAAGGTTGGATCAAGTGTGATGTTAGGGAGTGAAAAAGAGTTTCTAAAGACAATGGAAGATGAATAGATAGGTTTTGCAATGATAATCATACCTAGCACTATCATAACAACAACAAGAATGGATGAGCTACCTTGGAATTCAAGACATGTTGAAGGGTTATGCAGATATAGTTGTTGATGAACTACCTAATTCCTTGCCTCCAAAGAGAGATATTAGTCACCATATACACTTTATACCAGGGATGCCCCAAAAAAATGAAAAAAATTAGAAAACAAGTACAAGATTTGCTTAACAAAGGTTTAACATGTCAAAAAGCTCAACTATCACAACATTTATTGATATTAGAATCACAATACTAGGAAACACAATCTAAAATGAGTACTGAAATTTTAAATTTGGAGTCATCATATAAGAGGAATAATGAAGAACTTGCTAGAATGAAACATAATAAGCAGTTGAAAAAAATGTCTTTGGAAAGTATTCTCAGAAGCTAAAACCAAACTCCAATGTCTGGAAGATTTGATTTGAGGAAGCTAGGTCACATGTCTTCAAGAAAAGGAAAACAAGAAATTTGAGTTTGAGATTTTAGTTGTACAACTTAGTGATAAATTCTTAGTTTTTAAAGCAATATTGCAAGAGAAAGTCAGAGACAGATAGTGAAGCAAGGTCAAAGAAGGATCAACTTTTGGAAATGGATTCTAAGTTGAATAGCATGTTGAAGGAAAGTGAGGAGAAGAAAATTGAACAACCATTAGAATGTTTGAAAGAAGCGCAAGGTAGCTTAGAGGATTTGGAAGAGGACTCTAAATATCAGATTAACAAGTTTCAAGGGTCCATCACTGAATTACAGTCCAAATTATGCATTGACAAGGCCTTAAAGGGTGCAAATAAGGAGCTAGCTTTATGCAATGGACAATGCACTTATTTGGATAAAATTTTGAGTATCAAGGATGAGACTTTGTGGGAAAAAGAAATATATATTTCTTCTTTACAAACAAACATTTCACAACAAGCTAAGGTATTTGGAAGACTGTTGCAGATCTCCTCTTAGGTGGAACCTGAGTTTCTTTTCTTTTCTTTGGGAGTATGATGCATGAGCATCACTTTCATGATGTTTTTGTGTTTCATTTTGGTGTTAGGGGTCTTTGTTGAGTCAGTGTAGGTCTTAGGAGGTCCATGAGGTTAATGTTCAATGCTTTGGGTTGTTTAAGCTGGCTTAGAAATTCAAATTGTGATTTTATAACCAAAAGTGCAAATTTGAATTCCTAGGTGATTTTTGCCTTGTGAAGGTTTAAGGTTTGTTCCTCAACCTAAGTTTTTGGTTTGCTAAGTCGAAAAAGGTCTTGAAATACCATGAAGACCTTGTAAGGCATCTCTTCATGTTTGTTTTCATTCTAGGTTGTGGAAAAGTGCATATGTTGGCAAGTTTAAAGCATAAGACTTTAAGTTTTTAGGGAAAGTCATGTAAAATTTGATTGTAGCTATTGGGAATCATCATACACGTCAAATGAATGAAATAGAATGCTCCAAGAAATGGTTGAAGGAGATTTTTGATGAAAACACCCTATTATTCACCATTTTTTATAGTTTTTTATGCAAATACAGTATGAAATTGCTCATGTACGACTCTGAACGACGAGGTGGTAGGTCTGAAGGTGGATGAAAAATTATAATTTTGTTTTGTGATTCAAATGCATTTGGTTTCATTTAATTTCATGAAGTTTTGATTGAGTTATAGCAAAAACACCTCAAACTGCCCTATGAAAGGCCAAGTTTTCCAGTGAGAGAAGAAAATTCATATCTTTTGTTTTAATTGGTGGAAATTTCTAAAACTTGGTGAAAACCTTCTTCATACAACTTCCCAAGTGTCCAAAAAATTAAAAATCATGAATCCATTGTTTGAGTGAGTTATTTTGGTTTGTGTATGTTCCCTATTCAAGAAATCTTTTAAAACCCTAGGTTCTTTGAGGTTTTATTGAGAAATACATTATTTGGGTCCTCCATAGCAAAATAGGGTTTGTTGAGTCCTTGTAGGGTGGTTTGAAGGTTGCAGGTATCCAAAGAAGGCTCAGGAATGAGTATTGAGACAACTATCACCCCAAATTAGGATTGCCTTGAAGGTTGGAGCCTAGAATGAGAAGGTTTGATGGAAGCCTTGAAAGGTAAGATTTGAGACACCACCAAAAGGGTTAGTAGGATCTGAAATACTTTGTTATTATGATTATTTTTTGACTCTACAACATCACACTCTATGATCCTTCATCATTGCATTTCTCCTCTTGTTCTCTACCATCATGATGATGGATCATGGAGTGTGATCTGAAACTTTGATGCAAAAGACTCCAACACAATCAAATCCAAAAATAATACTGAACTATCTATTTGCATGTTTATACTTCTCTTAGATGATGATTTTTGTAAGAATGTGTTCATTCTTAGAATGGTCAAATTATGTTAAATTTATGAAAACTAATATTTACTATGGAGAGACCCCATATCCACTTGTAGGTCAAAATAAACATTTGTAGGTACCACAAGATTTGAAAACTACTTTGTCATAGATTGGCAATTTTTCTCTCTCAAGGAGCTTAAGAGACTACCCAAAAATAATGTAGCCTAGAAGGATCGAGAGAGAGGGGGAATGCATAGGATCCTCCTCTAGCATTCTCCCACCCACATAGATCTTTTGGTATTGTTAGTTTGGCTCCACAACACATAAAACATAAAATATACCAAATGATAGATTTACACAACTCTCAACTAACACTTTTTGTAAGAATGAATTGATTCTTGTTATAGTCAAACAATGTTGATATGCTGAAAAATGAGAGAGGTTATTAGGGAGGGACCCAATCTCCACCTATAGGTCTATACAAAATATTCATAGTTGTCACAAACTCTAATAACTACTTCATAATAGGTTGGAAATTTTTTTCTCTTAGGGAATGTAGCTTGGAAGGATTGAGAAACTAAGGAAATGAATAGGGGCCTCTCCTAGAATTGACCTACCCACTTGGACATGTTGATGCAGTTGATTTGGCCCCAAAATGCATGAAATGCAAAATATGTTGTTGACATGTTTACACTACTCTAAACTAATGCTTTTTTCATGAATACATTCATTTTGGAAATTGTTGACACCTTGTGCCACCCCTCTTTTTCTTGCATGGCCCAACAGTAAAAACTGATCTGATAGATCCTATATGGTTCACAATTCTCAAAAAATACCTTTGGTGGTTGCAGTACCTTTTTTCCAAGTTGCAGTCAAAAACCCATTAAATGGCTATATCTTCCTCCTTTTCCTTCTTCAAATCCTTTGAGGTTTTGGGTCTTGAACAAACATTTGGACTAAGGTCCAAATCCATCTTTGTTCCTTGATTTCACATTCTTCTTTCTCATATTTCATCCTTTTGGACTTTTGGGTCTCAAACAGACTATTGGATTAAGTCCACAAGTTCGTTCCCCTCTTAAGTTTTCGCCTTCTTCTTTTCTTCTTTGGTCCCATCAAACTTTTGTGACTCACTCAGACATTTGCACCATTGGCCTAAATGTTCCCAGCCTTTCTTCTTCCCCACTTCCATTTCTTATTTTCTTTTTAGAATTTCAGACTTTGATTGGACATTTGACTCCAAAGTCCAAACGTCCAAGATCTGGCTTCTATTTTTGATTCCAACCTTTTCCTTTGTCGAGACTTCAGACCCTTTTTGGACTGTATGATTTTTGTCCTAAAGTCCAAGTTTGGTTTTTGTTCCTACTCTCGATGACCAGTCCTTTTGCAAAATGTTGATACAAGGGGCATGTATCATGTTCTAATTGTAGTGTGTGCCTCCTTTACAACACATTTTCACTTATCTAGTGAAAAAATATTATGCGGTGGTTTGATCAAATTTGAAGCGTGCTATCTCTTCATTATAACTTGCACTCTCTCCACAACGTAATTTCAATTCTTCAATGCATAAAGAAAATGCAAATGGAAACAAATGGTGATGTGTGGCGGGCTCACATTGTAGTGCATAAATCCTTCACACTACAAGTTCATTTTCAGCATGAAGGAAATATGTGCTAGATGGTGACCAACGACAATTGGACAAGTGGTAGCTTCTCATTACATCATAATTTTGGAAAGTGAATATCCTCCTTGAATGTGTTGATACCTAGGTGGTTGAAAAGTAAAATACACGTGGATTTTTTTATTCCAGGGCACATTTTTCCTTTGCACCATAATTTTACCAAAAGAAAATTTAAATGATTTATGCTAGTCTTAGGGAATGCATTGATTGTCGATCTTTCAAAAAACATTTTAGATCAATGGCTTGAATTCAAATTGAATAATGACTAGCAATTTTGATTTGCAAGAGACCAACAATAGTGTCACAACAACATTCTCAACTACCAAATTTAATCTTTCTACTTGCAAATCCAATTTTTGTGCGAATTTCCACACCTTATTCAATGCAAAAGTGGCACCCATACCTCTCTTTTATGTTTCAAAGATATGTTGGTATGCGGCGACTGATCATGCCATACTGTACACCCCGACATGTATCCTTGGTGTCTGGGGCCAGGCCAGGCCTTGGACGGGGGTGGCAACCCCTAAGAAAAAATTTCCTCCTACTTTTTTGCGTCGTCACCGAAAAAGGGAAAAATCAACGAAAAAAAGAGAAAAACCTGATTTTGTAGAACCCTAATCTGGAAGCTTCTAAGCTTGTTAAAAAGGGGTTCGGATGGGGGTTACAGTATGATGAAAAACGTGATTATTTGCAAGATTGTAATAGGTTTTGCACTCGATAATAAAATAATTGGATGGCTGCGGTTTGGTGGATGTAGCCTAGATTGGGTGAACCACGTTAAATTCTCTGTGTTATAATTTATTCTATGTGTGTTTTAGTTTCTCTTTTTATTAATTGAATCTGCATTTAATTGTTAGATATCTACCATTTTGAACCCTAACAATTGGTATCAGAGTGGGTTGTGTTTCGATTATTGTCTATAGGAAGGTCTCACAGTTGAGTGAGAGTAATGGAAGACGAGGGTAAGAAGGTTGAGAAGTTTAATGGGAAGAACTATCAGTTATGGAAGATGTAGATGGAGGACTATCTCTATCAGAAGGATTTATGGTGGCCATTGCAAGGGAAAACCAAGAAACCCACAAAAATGTTTGATGAGGATTGGGATATTTTGGATAGAAAGGCTCTTGGCAGTATTCGTTTATGCCTGGCACAATCGGTGGCGTTCAATATTACAACAACAAAGACAACTTAAGAGTTGATGGAAACCTTGGCGAAGTTATATGAAAAGTCTTCTGCTTCTAATAAGGTATTTCTTATGAAGTGTTTATTTAATATAAAAATGGTAGGTGGTGGGTCAGTTACTAATCATTTAAATGAGTTTAATATGGTCACTAGTAAATTAAATTTTGTAAAAGTAAACTTTGGTGAAGAAGTTAGGGCTCTTTTGATTCTGTGTTCTTTGCCTGAAAGCTGGAATAGCTTGGTAATGGCTGTTAGCAATTCTATTTCTGGTTTGAATACATTGAAATTTGATGATGTTGTTGGTGTTATTTTGAGCTCAAAAATTCATAGGAAAAGCTCAGGTGGAACATCCACATCAGGTAGTGTTTTCAATGCAGAAAGCAGGGGCAGAACAAAGGAGAGAGGAAACAATTCTGGAAATCATGGGAAGTCACAAGGAAAATCAAAGGACAGATGGTCCCAATCTAGAGACAAGATGGATTGCTGGTACTATGGTAAGTCGGGTCATTTAAAGAAAGATTGTTTGTCTCATAAAAATAAAGGAGACAAAAAGGAAGGAAGTAAAGAGGCAAATGTGGTAAGTAATAAATTTGATGAGGATGCTTTGATTCTTTCCCTTGATAATGATGATGATTCTTGGGTGTTAGATTCAGGGGCTTCATTTCATGCTACCCCCCATAGAAGTTATTTTCTTGATTATGTCCAAGGGGATTTTGGGCTAGTTTTTCTAGGAGATAATGAACCTTGTTAGATTGTTGGAAAGGGAAGAATCAAGATTAAGTTGCAGAATGGGAATCATTGGCTACTACATGAGGTGAGGCATGTTCCAAAGTTAAGCAGAAATTTAATTTCAGCAGGGCAACTAGATGATGAAGGTTGTGTTGTTACATTTAGTGATAAAAATTGGAAGGTCACAAAGGGTGCCTTAGTGGTAGAAAAAGGTGTGAAATTAGGCACCTTATATCTTTTTATAGGTCATACTATTCCTTCTACTTTAATTGTTATGGAAAAAAGGTTAATGTTTAGGAACAGTTGCTGCAGTTCAGAAGGTAGAAGATCATACAGTTGTTGTGGACTCTGAATCAACACTATGGCATAATAGACTTGGGAATATGAGTGCAAAAGGTATGAAAGTACTTCATTGAAATAATGTTTTATCAGGTCTAAAATGTGTTAATATGGATTTCTGTGAAAGTTGTGTGTATGGAAAATAAAAGAGAGTAAGTTTACTCAAGGATGGGAAGCAAAAGAAAGATGAGAAATTGGAGCTTGTGCATACAGATGTATGGGGACTAGCTTAGGTATCTTCTCTCGGTGGATCTCTGTATTATGTTACATTCATCAAGATGATGCAACTAGGAAGGTATGGATTTATTTCCTTAGGTGCATAAATATGATGTATTTGAAACTTTTAAAAAATGGAGAGGCTTGGTTGAGAATGAGATAGGTAAAAAACTAAAATGTCTCAGATCTGATAATGGTGGTGAGTATTGTAACAAAGAGTTTGAAGATTATTGTTCCTCTAATGGTATTCATAGGAAAAAAATGGTTCAAAGGACTCCACAGGAAAATGGAGTGGCTGAGTGCATGAATAGAACAATAATGGAGCGTGCAAAGACTATGATATTGCATGTTGGGTTGCCTTTAAAAATGTGGGCAGAGATTGTAAACACTACTGTTTATTTAATTAATAGAGGTCCCTCTAATTCTTTGGGTTGTGGTATTCCAGAGGAAGCATGGAAAGGTAAGAAGGTGAGTTATTCTTTTCTCAAAACCTTTGGTTGTGAAGCATTTGCACATGTAGATTCTGAAAATAGAACCAAGCTTGATGCAAAATCAAAGAAATGTATATTTGTTGGATATGGAATTGATGAATTTGGTTATAGGTTTTGGGATTTTAAAAATCAGAAAATTGTGAGAAGCAGGGATGTCATATTCAATGAGAAAGTGTTGTACAAAGATCTGTTGTTACAACATGAGAAAAAAGAAAATGATTATGCAGTGTTAGATGATATTCCAAACAATGATGTTTTAGTGGTTCCTCATGTTGGGAAACAACTACAACAAATACCACAAACTCCTGTGAATGTTAGATGATCTTCAAGGATAAGTAGACCTCCAGAAAGATTCTCTCCCTCTTTGTATACTATTTTTTTAACTAATGCCGGTGAACCATAATATTATGATGAAGCTATGTAGGTGGATACCAAGGTTCAGTGGGAGCATGGAATGGAAGAAGAAATGGACTCCTTGCTGAAAAATCAGACTTGGGAATTATGCAAGTTGCCTGCAGGTAAAAAGACTTTACCAAACAAATGGGTTTATAGGATGAAAGAGGAGGATGGAGGTAAGAAGAGATTTAAAGCCAGATCAGTTGTAAAGGGATTTTCACATAAAAAGGGTATTGATTTTGATGAGATTTTTTCTCCAGTTGTTAAAATGACTTCTATTTGTATTGTTTTAAGTATTGTGGCTACTGAAGATTTGCATTTAGAACAACTTGATGTTAAAACAACCTTTCTCCATGGTGATTTGGAAAAGGAAATATATATGGACCAGCCACAAGGATTTTAGGTCAAAGGTAAGGAGAAACTAGTGTGTAGATTGAAGAAAAGTTTATATGGCTTGAAGCAAGTACCTCGACAATTGTACTTGAAATTTGGTAGTTTTATCTCTGAGCAAGGCTACAGTAGGTGTAATTTTGATCATTGTGTTTATTTTAAGGGGTTGGATAATGACAGCTACATTATTTTATGTTTATATGTTGATGACATGCTTGTAGCAGGGTCTAACATGGATCACATAAGTGAGCTAAAACAACAGTTAGCAAAATATTTTGCTATGAAGGATTTGGGTGCAACAAAACAAATCCTTGGTATGAAAATTTGTAGAGATAGGAAAAACACAATTTTTTTTTTATCTCAGGCTAATTATGTTGAAAAGGTGTTGCAGAGATTTCATATGGAGAATGCAAAAGTTGTCAATACACCTTTGCCTAGTCATGTTAAATTGACTACGAATATGTGTCCAAAGACACAAGAGGAGGAAGAAAAAATGTCCAAGGTACCATATGCTTCAGCTGTAGGTAGTTTAATGTACGCCATGGTATGCACGAGATCGGATATTGTACATGCCATAGGAGTTGTTAGCAGGTATTTGAGTCATCTTGGAGTTGAGCATTGGAATGCAGTAAAATGGATTCTCAGGTACTTGAGAGGTACATCCAATAAATGTTTATGTTTTGGGGGCTCTAATACTGATTTAAAATGCTATGTTGACTCAGATTTAGTAGGGGATATAGATACCAAGCGAGTACCACAGGTTATGTATTTACAGTTGGTGGGACAACAATGAGTTGGATTTCTTGATTGCAAAAGGTGGTTGATTTATCCACCATAGAGGCAGAGTATGTTGCTGCAACAAAGGTGGCAAAGGAGATTATATGGCTGCAAATTTTCATGGACGAGTTGGGAAAACAACAGGCTAGAATTACTTGTTTACAGACAACCAGCGTGCTATACATCTTGCAAAGAATTTTTGCTTACATTCTAAAACAAAACACATACAGTTGAGATATCATTTCATTTGGTCGGTGTTGGAGGATAGACAGGTCAAGCTAGACAAGATACATACAGATGTCAATCCAACGGATATGTTTACGAAGGTGGTGACAAGGGAGAAGCTGAACTCCTCTTCAACTTCAGTTGGCCTTGAAGGTTGAATTGAAGTATAATAGAGAAGCAGGGTCCAAGATACTTATTTCTAGTAGGAGCTATAAGTGCAGCAGTGTCGTCTAGGATCAGTCTCCAAGTGGGAGATTGTTGGTATGTGGCGATTGATCATGCTATACTGTACACCCTAACATGTATCCTTGTCGGGGTCCGAGGCCTGGCCGGGTTGGGCCCCAGGCGGGGGTTCGGGGGTGGCAGCCCTTGAGAAAAATTTCCTCCTTTTTTGCCGTCACCGAAAAAGGGAAAAATCAATGAAAAAAAGAAAAAAACCCGATTTTGTAGAACCCTAATCTAGAAGCTTCTAAGCTTGTTAAAAAAGGGTTCAGATGGGGGTTACAGTATGATGAAAAATGTGATTATTTGCAAGATTGTAATATGTTTTGCACTAGATAATAAAACCATTGGATGGCTACGGTTTGGTGGATGTAGCCCAGATTGGGTGAACCACGTTAAAATCTCTATGTTATAATTTATTCTATGTGAATTTATTCTATGTGTGTTTTAATTTCTTTGTTTATTAATTAAATCTGCATTTAATTGTTAGATATCTACCATTTCAAACCCTAACAAGATATTCTTTCTATCGCAAACCATTCATGGACAGATTTCAAGGAGAGTTTTATTAAGTTTTTCTACTTTGTATCTACATATCACTAATGCATAAGCATGAAATGCACATTTGGTCTATTTTTGGTAGGCCTTCGACTCAGATTTTAAGGAACCAAATGTCTATATTTGATTTTATCAAATTTCCTTCTAACTGCTAACCCTAGTTGGGTTAAGGTTTTGATCTAAATAATCTAAGTTATGCTTGAACTATAAAGGTGAAAGAATTGTATGTATTTTTAAGGGTTCTTCCTTGAGATTTTCCTTATATTTTCTCTAGTAGAATTATGCAATTTTGGCATTCTACAACTATAAAATTGGCTTTCATGCCTTAGTGTTAATAAAATCACTATTTTTACCTCTTCTCTATGATTGTATCTTGCGTAACATTTGGTACCTCTATGCATGTATGAGTTTCATCATCTTTACAAGCTATATGAGTGTGCTAATCTACTATAATTTTTAATTATGGGTAATCTAAACCCCTTTTAGGAAGCTTTCAGACCCTAGCCTTCATGCTCTTATAAAATTGATGGAATAGAGAACTTTGTGAGCTTTTTTAGTGGTTTTGTTGATACTTTGTGTAATTATAGCAAGGAGAAATATTTCTATCTTGATGTATCACCTCCCCTTTCCATTTTTATACATTCCTTCACTACTGAATTTGACTCCATTTTTTGACAGACGTTCGTCGGTCGTTCGACAAACATTTGTCAAAAAATTGACAAATTGACGAAAAAAATTTTGTCGCTATTTTTTCGTTGAAAGGTTGACGACGAATTAAACGTTGAAATAATGACACAGATTCGTCAGTCGTCGGCATCATAAAATGACTCACATGTTCACCGGAATATCGATGAAAACTTCGTGTATCCACCGACGAATTACACCAGAAGTTTGTCACCATTTCAATGAAATGGGAAAGGAGTAGCGTCGAAAAAACACTAGAAGTTCATCACCATTTCGACGAAATGGGCAAGGAGTAGCATCAAAACAACACTAGAAGTCCATTGCCATTTCGACGAAATGGGCAAGGAGTAGCATCGAAACAACACCAAAAGTTCATCGAAATTGCGACAAAATGGGCAAGGAGTTATGATGCAGCCTTCGTCGCAGCTATAACAATTTCGTCGGACCTTTTCGGTGATTTGTTGGTGGTTTTCGTCGAAATTGTGACGAAACAATGCAATTTTTTTTTTTTTAAATTCATTGAAATGTACCATCGTGGAGACTGATGACTGATTATACATACAGACTGCAAGATGCATAGAAAAAGCATTACACTTGAGATGACTAATCATTCATTCATCCATTAATAACATATAACATTCATTCATTAACATATAACATTCATTAATTAAAATATTCACATTCATTCATTAACATATAATATTCATTCTTTCAATTTTTACATATTATCAAAAATATGGTTGTCATGATATGATTACAATCACTTTTTTTTGTTTCTTTTTTAAAGCTACAAATATGAAGTGGAGTATCATTTTCTAAATCAATATTTCGTCCCCCTTTAGTTGTTCTCGCCTCTGCTTCATGATCTTACGTACTTAGTTTTTCATGACGTGGACGGTCGCAAGGGGAGGTCCGGCTGCACAAGAAAGAAATGTTAAACTCCATATGTTTTATTATTATTGTTAAGAAGTATTTCATTAATTAAAAGAACATTAGAGTGGTTCTTTAATTCAAGGGTCCACATCATGTTCCTAAACTTTTGTTATAGACTCATGCTTAACATGTTGAACACGCTCTAAATCCTGATCTGCAGTTGAAACATGAAAGGTTACATTAATTAATACACCAATTGAAATTAAATATGTTTAAGAGAACATGAGGGTGGTCCTCTTTACCGGATGGGGCCACATCATGTTCATGATCTTCTCTAGCCTGATCATGCTGAACATGTTGATCACGGTCTACATGCTCTAAAGTTGAAACACAAAAGGTTACATTAATTAATACACCAACTGTACCCTAAATGTGTTTGGGGAAAATAACTTTTAGAGTGGTCCTCTCACCGATGGGGCCACATCATATCTTTTGATCTTCTCTAGCTTGATCATGCTCAACATGTTGATCACGCCTACATGCTCTAGGCACGTATCGCACACCATGACTTTCTATCCGCATGTTGTGCTCCAACTCTCATTAGGTCGCATTCTAATGTCATGTGCAGTATTATCATTGCTTGTCTATTTAAAATAAATAGGCACATAATTACTTTATTGTGGAAATTAATATTGAATAGATTGCACAAGTATTCAATTTTAAAGAAAATTTATTGAGTTTATTTACGTGCGTGTTAGATGCAATGAAAAATTGTGTTTGCCCAGTCAAGACTCTTAGGCGCTCAACCACGACTCCATAGCCCTTGGTCGGAAAAAATCACCAGGGAACTCTATTGAATTCAAAGCCCTACATTTTTGAAGATAAGATCATGAATTTTGCTTCTATGGTGTGATAAAACCAAAATTGTTTTCAATTTATTACTTGATGCAATATTTCATTTATTGATACTCATAATCAAGTATGTACTAATTTCATATAAACTTCACTAGAGCCAAGCTTGTGTTGCCTCACGTTTAGTAATCACTTTGTTGCCTTCGATGTGTCACCGTGAAAAAGCTCTTGAAATACGTTAGATTATGTAAAAAGAAAGAGTAATCAGTATATAATTACATTGTTGATAGTATCACATACCTTCCTTGGCCCGGTGGTGTCTTTCCTTTTTTATTTTCAACCTTCTCCTTTCCATCCGACACCAGGTCCTTCCACTCCCTCTCTGGAATCATGGGGGGATGCTCGTACTTTTTGTTCTTCTCTAAATGTGACCTATATTGGTCCCTCACATACTTTAGATAGGTATGAGCTTTTTTAAGGACCTTGGTTCGGTTGAATATTTTATCACCAAACAACACAACTAAATGGTTAATGAGATCATATTTTAAATCTTGATTTTGGGCATTCCACGGTGTACATATGGTGGGCCCGAAGAGCTCCAATGTAATATCACTTAGATGTTTATAAAAAACCATCATTTCCTACAAAATGATCATGGGATCAATAGTCTAAAAAGAGCGATCAATAAGTAAATTTCAATTGGATTATATATAATAATAATTAAAACATTTTAAAGTACCTAGGACCTTCTTGATCTTTATGGGAACGAAATCCTCGGTCACCACAAATGTGACCGACAATGTTCCCGTACATGTCCTAATGCATGTTCTGGCATGTGTTCGTTGCTAGAGGGTGCATTAATAGATGCCTACATAGTATGTGTTGCCGACATTTAAAACGACAATATAGGCACAAATGATGGGGTCAGATGATGTGATGTATGCACAGGAAGATCAGGATGGACACTTGCACCAACCCCTACTCCTCGGGTAGCACTTGTAGTACCTTGATCATGGCCAGGAGCATTATGAGGAGGCAAATAACCCTGTAAAAACAACACATATTTTAGTTCATGACATAAAAGAGTACAAAATATAAAACCATGAATGAACTTATGTTATAATTAAAGACCTCATGATAGCTTACTTGCAAGTTTTGTAATCTCTCAGACAATATTTTAACCCTCTCTCTTATCTCATCTATTTGAGGCACTATGAATATCAACTTAATGATTTCTTCATTGAATTTTTTTTGGATCTTCTTTATCATATTGAGAGGGTTTGCTAAATAAGTGATGCCATCATCACAAAATATTGATTGCACCTCACCATGGATGCTCTCGTCTACTGCTGGTGCCTTTTCCCGATTAGTCGAATACAACAAGAATATTAAAAATATTATTGAAATTAACCCAATAAACTTATGAAAAAAACATAATAATAAAACATTTTGCTCGTATCTAATTTGTACAATTACAATGAGGTAAACTTGTCGAGTAGAAGCACCTGAAGATACATCATGATCTATGCTCTAGGCCAGAGCCTTCTCCATACGATCAATGTCCCGCTGTGACAAAAATTAAATATAAAAAAACATTATCGAAATGAAACCAATAGACTTACGAAAAAAAACATAAGAATAAAATGGTATATTGGAGTCATTAATTGGAGGTTGGCTAAAATGGTACATAGTACGTATCACCCCCATAGTAACTGTGTTTGTAACTAAGTGATTCAAATTGTAATCGATTAACAACTCTTCCCCTAAAGTTATTGATTTTATCGCACATACGAATACACGATTTCCCTCGCGCGCCTCAAATATGCTATTGGGTTGCTTATTTTTTGACCCAGGTCATGTACTGTTTATAAACCCTGCAATATTCCCTGATGCTTTTGGTCTTCCGTCAATGTACATAGCCACTCCTTTATTTTGATCCTTATCTTTTAGTTGTATATAATTTATCGACAAAGGTATTACCTACACATACTTCGTGTATATCGAACTAGCTACATCCAATCTTTGTAACTGTAGCAGGGTTCGACATACTCCATCAATTCAGTAACTTTTTCATAATAGAACTTTATGTCGTCCATGCAAAATGGGCCCAAACCATGTAATGATGATGGTGCTATGCGATATATCCTCTCGTTGACACAAAAATGAGTGTTTATTGGAGGAAGTTCCTTGTGTACCCATTGTTTCCATAGATTTTTGTACCTCAAGGGCACTGACGCTGCCTATGCTCTCATCATCATAAGAACATGGCTCTTCAAAGAAGAAGAAAAAAAATTCCTTACGCTTACTTAAATTTTCTTCTAATCTTTTGACCTCTAGTTGATCTCCCTCTTTTAGACATATTTCATATGTCTTTTTGCTTTCCTCTCTTCCTAAATTTCCCTCGCTCGAGGAAGAAAGATCTGAAAAATAGCTATTTGGTGGTACTTGCACTCATAAGGATGTTGGATGAAGTTCTTTCATGGTAATGTGATCCCAAGGTGACATTATGATTAATCTATCATTTCATCGCTAGAATTTCACAGGTTATAAGGTAATCAAGTCTTGATAGATTGCAAGCTATTGTTTGTTACTACCATCCAAATGTGTCCATCACAAATCAATTCTACTTAATGTTTTAACTCCCAAACTTTGTAACAGGTGTTAAATGTGACTATGGTCCACCAGTTACACAACCAAGGCCTCAAATGTATTCTCTAATTGTAATCAAAAGACTTTTGCTCTTCATTCAAGTAAATAAACTTGAAGGGAAACACCACCAAGTGGTTTATTGGACACCTACATGACTAAAAATAGCAGCAAATTTACATTTAATTTCCATATGTCTAAGTGGTTAATGGGGAGGGAGTGTGTACTAGGCCTGGTTAAGTCATCATAAGTTTATGCTTTGGCAATAATTTTTTTAAAGTCATCTTAAATCTTCCTATGTCTAATTGCTGGGAGACTTTTGGTATGTTTTAAGGTAGGATGATTGATGAAAGAGTCCAAAGAGCCTTTCTCCATGGTATCCAGGTACACATAGCAGCGGTCTTCTCTTATACGGTTGGACATGATTTAAAGAACTTAGCTAGGAATTATTCATTTAACCTAAGGTTTTCTCATAATGCCATCATTGGAAAAGTATGATCAAATTCTTCTATTATGAAGAATTTGTCTATGTGCCTCTAGTAATCACTATAAATGTTTGTAAGGATAAAATGACTAATTGCATCAGGTAAGAGAGAATCAACTTTGAGTTCTTCAAAGATTATATTCCTCTATTCATAATTTTTAAGGGTTGTGTGTGGAGGAGGTTATCACTACCAAGAAGGGAGGATACCTTTCCTTGTATTCTTTTATAATTTTCATTATTCTTATTTATTTTACACTCACATTTACAAATACACATACATATGCATTTATTGTTTTCATTTATTTCTCATGTAGTTTAATAGTTTGATCGATTTCATATTATATGTGTTGAAGACTTTAGAATTTCAATTACATTAATTTATGGATATGTTGTATCTATAACACTACAAAACCATATGCTCTTTGCAGTTACACTTGCATTTAGAAATACACATTATATACATAGATATAGATTTCTTTAATGATATGTTGCATTTATTGTTCTAGGAGAGCATCCAGTAATTGCATTTACATTTACATTTAAAAATACATATACATACATACATACATACAGACACACACACACACACACATATATGTGTGTGTGTGTGTATCATTTATATTTAGTGTTTAGAAACAACCCATCAGGTCTGCACATGGATAAAAATTCATAAAATTAGATCTCCCATACATGTTTTGTTGAAACCTAGGCTTGAACCTCTCATTTCACATGCATTTATTCACAAAACTATTGAGGAAAACAACCATACCTTATTTATTTCTCATCCTATGCCCTATTCATGCACCCTACAATTACAACAATATCCATGGGGCCTCTTACACAAGCTACAGTAATCACAAAAAGTGTAAGGGCCCCTATATATCACGTTTCAACTACAAAACCCTCAAAAATAGGGTAACTCAAATTATGATTTGTTGGTGAGCTGTATGGACAAAATCATTAGCACCAGCTCATTCTTGGAGTCTTTTGAAAGAGAAGAAAATCAGGTGGTAGTTAATTACAAACCTTATAGTGTCAAGGTGAATGAGGTGATCAATTTTGATTAACCAACTGATGAAGGAATTAATTAAATTTTTTGAATGGGATTGTAGGTGGATATGTTTTGTATAAGGATTTGATAAGTAGTATTGGGTTAGAATACATATTGATGAGATTGTAAAGAAATTTTATCAAGGATCTTATATGTTATGTGTTAAATTTGTCATAAACCCTTTGATGCTTATAAATTTGACTCCTCCAATGGATATATGGCATTGATTTAAGTTGTACTTATTCGTATGGTTTAGTATTTGTTTGCCTTTACCTATAACTTGCTACAAATTGCAAATCAATGACTATCTTATACTGTGAAATGTTGTTGTAGTTATCTCATGCTCCAAATAGTTGATATTATTGATAAACAACCAAATTCTATTTGGTATTATCCTATTATGTTGATCTATTAAATGAGATTATCTATTGTTGTTAATGTTGTTTATGATGATGGTGCAGAGGTTGTAAACGCATTAAGGGATCACCCTCCCAGGTCTTGCAAAGCCCAAAGTGTAGGAGGTCTTTCAAATCCTCGTTAGTTGGTCCAGGTCCTAAGAGCTGCCCTTTATTGGAATTGGCAATTCCATAGGTAGATTAGAAGATCAACCTGCTTATCGTAAAAACAACCAACACCTTGCATATGTTTGCGTGGATGTATTAAAGAAGAATTTTATGCCTCTATTTCCATTCATTAGATCTACCTTAGCCTAGCATATACTTGGGCTAAGACTACAATTGCTTCAGACTCATGCGATGAAGGCTATGTGTGATGAAATCCTAGACCTCAACCAAGATGTGGGTAGATTATGGGAGTTTTGCCAAGACCTGAGGCTAGTGGATAAAAATGTGAAAGACTAAGCTATTTTTTTTTTTGTCTTATCTTATACCATTTTATGAGAATGGGGGTGCCAATGTACGAGAAGATCTTTACTAGGCATGAAAAGAATTGAAGGTTAAAAAGGAGTTGCCAAACTTACAGTACTCTGTTGTATGGTCATCGATTTTCCACAGAATCCAACGTTGTCCTTGGCTAGTATTGACCTTGTTTTCACTCCACCAAACTCTTCCTCGGCGTTGATATTGACCTTGTTTTCACTCCTCCAAACTCTTCGTCAGCACTGGTATTGACCTTGTTTTAACTCCAAACTCTTCCTTGGTGTTGGTATTGACCTTGTTTTCACTCCTCCAAACTCTTCCTTGGTGTTGATATTATTGCTTTCCTTGAAGCTCTTAGAGTGGCATTGGTGTGTCTTGTTTTAACTTCAAACTCTTCCTCGGCGCTGGCATTGACCTTGTTTTCACTACTCCAAACTCTTCCTCGGCGCTGGCATTGACCTTGTTTTCACTACTCCAAGCTCTTCCTCAGCGCTGGCATTGACCTTGTTT